>UELU01143147.1:0-26865 GCA_900490025.1 Megastigmus dorsalis | reverse complement strand
TGGATAAAAGCTCAAAATTGAATACATTCCTTTCAGCGAATATAGACACGCGGTCCACGTTCTTGTTTTCCAATTCTTACGAATCGAGCCAAGCAAATGTATTTCGATGCGAACGATAACGCATTGAATCAAACGATCGCGTTCGCAGGTCGGTTAATTTGCGCCAATCGTGCATGGTAAGACTATTATATATGTATATAAAGAAATAATGAGTCACAAGCCATAGGCTTTCACATCTGCGCTATCACGAACACACCCTTTAACCGATTGTAACTTTTATCGCATCTTGTCCTCCAGGCCTGTGTAATCTATATACACAGTCGCGTTGTCCGCCGTTTACAAACACCAATAGAAATGCGTGTGAGTGTGTGTGTGTGTGTACGCATAGGTGGGATGTAGTTGTAGTCGGGGAGGACAGGGGCGCGTTGACAGGTGTGTTTGCACGCCGCACAACAAGCTGTATAATGGCGTTGAATCAAAAATTCAATTTTCAAGCTTAGCCGAGCTTTAAGCGTGATTTATACTGATAATCGTCGTCTCTCTTTCGACGGGCGCCGCTGTCATATGCTAAAGCTGCTCTCCGCGTTTTTGCGTCTGTTTGATTTTGCCCGTTCGATACAGTCTCTGTCGAGCTGCCCTTTCTGCAGTGTTGCAACTCTTGACTGCTGTGGACACGTGTTTCCGCGTAGGTGTAACTACCGCATGAGCAGACGTTTAATGAATTAATCGAATCATAACTCGCGCTAGCCATTGTACGCAGGCTAAAGAACACTTTTTTTTCAATGCACAAATAATGTTCGTTTTGGCAATGGGTTCAGATCGACATATTTGGTACTCGGAAGAGAAATGCTCTAATAAAAATTACAGCAGTAGTTTTCTAATCGAATCAAGGACTGACATAACTGAAAATAATCGTAATATAGTTCATAGATTCACTGACTGTATCTCTTTTTTAGCTTTGTCAGTCTGCGGTTCGATTAGGAAACTACTGCTGTAATTTTTAAAAAAGCATTTTCCCTTCGCTTAGTTTGATTATGGTGAATCGCAATAATTGTGCGCATGACTGAAAAAATTAAATGTACGCACTTCAAAGTTTTCGAATTTCCTACATATCAATTGACGATCTGATTTTCTGGCCAATGCGAAGTTAATGAAAATTATTTTCTATATAAAATAATCGTCTATTCAATCAGAATTCAAATTAAAGTTTATGATCCATACATTAATTGGCTTTACAAAACTATACCTTTATATCGTGAATTCATCCGATCCATATATTCATTGGTTGCTTTCATGTCCGTTTACGGCAAACGATTAATTTATACAACTTTTTCATTTGACTCTACAAGATATTTTCCCAAATATACCGCGTCGTCTAAAAGACAAGAGCTTTAGGGGTGGTAGTCGACTATAGTCCCCAGAGTCAGATTTACAAACGGTCATGCATGACGGAGAGAGAAAGATAGGAAAAAAAACAGCCGCCGCGTCAACTCGGCTCCGACACTCGTTTTCGTTCGCCAAGCCATCTCTTTAATAATTCATCGTTGCGCGATGTTCTAGCGGTGGTATACACACGGCAGGCAAATAGCTTGTTTGAGGCAATATTGAGATTGGTGAAACCGAGTATTAAGAAGCCGTTTGCCTTGTACAAAGTCACCCTTTCTCCTCCCCCCTCTTGTCCCACACGTGTAAACTCACACACACACACACACACACACATACACATACACATAGGAGCTCATGCGATTTTCGCCGCAGAAATGTTTGAGGATTTACACTGTGCGAGACTCCCCGAGTGTTACAGCCTCCTATACACACGGGGGGTAAGCGCATGCCTCCGCATATATACGTATATACATCTGGTATAGGGAGACGCTGAAGCGTATAACGCTCGCCGCAGACTCTCTGTGTGTGTGTGTGTGTGTATATAGGCGAAGGGCCGAGGCCGTGTGTGGGTGCGTGAATGCGGGGCCGAGGGAAGTTGCGGTCGTAGTGACTATACGCCCGGGTCCAAATCCTCTTGCTATACTTTCCACGGGGATAATTCTGCGGGGGCGGACCAGAGATAGGGAGAGACAGGGAGAGAAAGAGAGAGTTGCAGACTGCATAGGCCCTTTATATTCCTACATCGATTATGACCGAACGCTGCGCGCGCTACGATTATTTAGAGGGATTTAATATATCCCGACGAGCTCAAAACGGACCTTTTAAGAATTTAAGAGGATTATCGGATGTATAACTTTTTCCCTCTCTCTCTCTCTCTCTCTCTCTCTCTCTTTCTCTTCATTTATAGCTGGCGTTTTCTCGAGAAAATCAAGGTAGTTACAGGGGGAAAAAAAGTAAGTTTTAATGAAAATTAGGTTTGATGGGATCCTGGCCAGGATACTGGGTTATTAGTGGAACAAGAAGTTTTGCTTTTTTCATGTTTTGCAGTGATCCCGCAACCAGAATTTTAACGGTAAGGATTATCGTGCTGCTCAAAAAGTTAAAGCGTATAACAGGTAGTATAGTTTTATTTTTAAAAGAGCGCAGTTAAAAATAGATTCTTTGCGAATCCTTTGCTTTTATATATGTATTATTTACCTGTAAAACACTTTTCGAAAAGTATTGTTGTTAATTTAATTTCCGAGTAATTGAAACCTGATGTACAGTATGGATTACTAAAACATTTGTATCTATTGCATGAGTGCACAAACAAAAAAATATATTAGGGATTGTGTTAATAATATTAAGCAATAAAAAAGTTACGGTTATATTTTCCTTTCAATATATTTTTAATAGGCAAAGATTTATAAGATAACAGATAAATATAATTGGTTTAAATTGTATTTTTAAGTCAGCAATCAATGGGATCACCTAATTAGTGGAGAAACCTCCGGTTGTGAACTTTGGCTGCAATTTCGAAAAGTCCATGGTAGCCGTTGAGAAAGCGAACGTCAACGCGCTGATCAAGTGCCATTATAGATTTTCGATGGCGAAGTAAGGTATAAGGAATAAGAAATTCGTCGAAGCGAGCTCAACATTTGTGAAGATTCGCGACGTTTACACAGAACTTTGATGAACTGCAGTCGGATTGGGGATTTCGAGCGTAATGTCTGACGCAGCAGTGCAATTAAGATTATTAAGTACATTTTTAGAAAATTTTGGTTCTACATTGAAGATTTGAAATAGTAAATCGATCGGTATATAATAAAATATATCTTTGCAATCAAACATTGTAAGCTTTCTTTTAAAAACTCAACTTAACGTGAGCAGATCTTAAGATCGCAACGAATAGTTTTATAATGAATTTCGGAATTGCTAGCACACTGGTAAATGACGAGGCTTAATTTTTTTGTATTTTATCATTATAATTCTGTACTTACTTTAAAAAGGAGAAAATTTCGCATAGGAATATTTGAACATAAATTCATTGGTTAAAAAATGTATTTACTAATAAATAATTTTACTTCAAAAACGAAAATCGCTGAAAAGCAACTGGAGTAAAACAAACGTGAAAAATTGTTTTTTTTTAAACGAAAAAGAATATTCAAAAAATATTTGTAGCTTTAAATGAAAAAGCAAACAAAGAATATTATTTAACAGATAGGTAATCCAAAAACGAAACATCAATTTAGATAGGAATAAAAAAGAAGAAAAAACATAGAACCGCGGAAAACTTGTGTAAATAAGTTGTACTGAAATACAAAAAAAAATGAATATAATCGAACTAAAGATTTATTTTAATTGGGTTTTGGTTATTTTATTCTCAAGCAAATGTTCACTCGATTCATGATTATAAATCAAATTACTTCAGTACCAAATAAGATATTAATTTGGATTTGGTAAATTATTTTCTTCATTTCCTTTTTATGGGTCGTTTAAATGATTTGTAATAAATACTTTGAATGTATAATGTATAATAATACGGAATTAAGTTCTTATTTTTATAATTTGAGTATTGAATAATACAGTCACCAATATGTTGAGAATCTGGATATTCGATTTCAATTTTGTTACATTTATCTCTTATTAAATTACTTTCTCTTGTATAAATAAAGGTAGATTTGCAGTATGAAAGGTCAACTCATTTAACTTCGAATAAAATGTCAGGTAATTCAGTATTGAAAAATACAAATTGAAGTACTTAAGAAAATTCTATTCATAGTCTAATTAATAATATTATTTGATGATGCAGTCTAGATTAAAAAATACTTTCACTATTATTTGTATAAGGAATGTTTTTTTTTTACTAATCATCAAGTTTTTTTACAATGAATCGACTGATTGAAACTTCAGTACGTTCCACGGCTGACAGGCAATCATTCGAACTTTATAACTTATAACCAAATTTAAAAGTCACCGTTAACTGCGTTAAATAATGCATTAATTCACTCGGAATCGTCTAAGTGGCGATTCCGCGTGCCCACAGGTCCTCGACACCCATCATGAATAAATCAGGGGTGACGCGGATCAACGACGTCGGAAAATCCAGATACCCTCATCTCCTGCTCCTTATCTAAAAAGTGAAAATTCCGTCCTAACCTCCAAAAACACATTACCATGAACTCTTCCGGATCTGGATGCCCCTGCGAGGAGGACGAGGTCTCCAACTGGACGACGAGCGACCAGCAAGTCTGCTGCTGTTGCAACTTCGATCCGTTCGACGATGACTCGCCGGAAATGCAAATAAAGGATCTGTCCTTCGCCTTGAAGAAGTTGTCCGTGATGAAGTGCCAGATGAAGAAATATAGACTCGAACGATTGGGAGTCGAGAGCCAGAACAGGTCGCTGAGATTGGCGCTGCAGGAATACGGTTTGATTTTTTCTTTTTCGTCGGTAGTTTTTGGGGAGACGTTTAGGTTATGTTGGTGATCGGTCTGCGATGGGTATGGGTTGTGTCGATGAGAAGATTTGCATATGATGAGATTGAAAAAGGATGATAGTATCTTAATACGTTATTTTTTTTGGTACATCTACAATAATTTAAATAAATCCATGTCATCTATTGTTTATGTGAACAATCAATAGAAATGGAGTAGATTGAAGCCAAAATTAAATTAAAGCTTTGTTTAAATTAATACAGAATGAAAAACAATTTTTTATTAGTATTATTTGATGCATATGAAAGGTGTGAAAAGTACGTTGAGCTTTATTCAACTTTACAGAGTGATATATTGCCGTTAGCTGCAGAATAACTTGTAACTTGGATGAAGTTCGTATGACCGGAGTGTACCTATCGAATAACATAAAAGTACACAAAAATCGATAATAACAGGAGTATTTATTTATTAAAAATATCAAGTTTCAAGAACAGTTAAAAATGTATTTTATTTATCTATTCTTTTTTTAAAATGTGTTATTCATGCAGCCCTAGCTTTGGCTTACTTCGTGGGAGACTATTGAGGCTTTTTAAACACTTTATTTCCGTGACTCTATAAGAACGAAAGGAAATGCTTAATAATTCGAATACCTAATAATCGGGCATCCTGTGAACGCGAATAATGCAGTCTTAATGTGTCCGGATAAGTGCGTGTATATGTCCACACCGCTCCTTTATTTATGCCTTCCTTTTCTGCATCAGCCTTATTACCAGCCGTTCGACCTGCTTTCGATTTCTACCGCTGGGATGTGGTAACTTATAATCCCTCTACCCACTTCCTGTCTCCCTGTTGTAAATAACGTTATTAATAAGTGCAAAACTAGTGCATGCGACAATACGTCGAATTAATTATGATTTCCCGTTCGACCGATCGGTCTTTTTCAGGCGTAAACCCGGACAGTGTCTTCAAGGCTGACCCGATGATCCTGCACTTCCGCAACGAGAACGCCAGGCTTCAGATCCGCAAAGACGAGCTCGAGGACGAAATCAGGGATTTGAACGAGGCTCTCGCCGAGCGCGAAAGTAGGGACGATAATTCTTGCGATGCCATTGCTCATCTTAAGGAGAAGATGCTGGCGGTGCGGCATCGTAGCGCCGTCGAGAAGCGAAAGTAATGACCAGTTGCGCTCTTTCCTTTTAACGCTCCCCCCTGCGGTTGTGTTTTGTTTGTACATTTAGTTGAAGGTGACTGGATTGTTAGCAGTTGGGATTGGATAGCATGAGTTTTGAGTTTTCATGTAGAGGGTGAAACTTGATTGATTTACAGCTTTGTGCATAATTTGACATCACCACCGTTTATTTATACGATTTATAGACCAGTGATTGATCAGTTTCACTACACCGTACAACCTAGAAACTGGCCACTCTTTTCTATGCACTCATAAGTCTACTTTTTTCTGTCATTTTATCAAGTTTTGTGCGTCCTTCTCTTTATTACAAAAAACTCTAGGTTTTCCATTTCCTTATAACATATTGATAGTATTAAAATTCTTAAATTGTACGTAAAATAAAATTCTACTAAAATCTTTCACGTTAAGTTTTTGCTGATTGAAAATGCAATCGTGCAAGTAATTTGCTATAATATATAATATTTGACCCTTGGATATAAAAAAGCTAAAATGTACGTTTATGGGATAAACACGTAGATTGCGAGAGACAATAGCCAATCTTCAACTGAAGCTGCAGGAAGCAAAGGAGGACACCACCTGTTCTGCGCTAAATCGTTTACGCGCGAAGCTGCGGGAGCTGATGAAAGATCAAGGCGATAAGCCGGTGCCTCAAGCGGTGGAGAAATCAATAGAGACTTTGGTTGAACTTTCGAAAAGCTGCGTCGAGCTTAAAAAGGAGAACGAGAGTCTCCTGTCTGAGGTCGAAATTTTGAAGTAAGCCACTGCCGCAAAATTTCTCCCTGTTTCTGCCTCTGTAACACGATAAAATAAATAGAGTGTATTAATGATGATGCTGTAGGCAAAATTGAAAATAAATACGATCAATAAATTCATTACATCAATTATTTATTATATAGAGTGTAATTTAACACGTTAAAAAGTATATTATATACAAGAGCGCACGAGGTGCGAGAGATTCTTTATTTTTTTTCCGATTGTGATGCAAATTGAGGTAAGCGAAAATTGGTTGCCTTTGTTTGTCAAGAAGCGAGATAAGGGAGGACTCAGTGATGCACGAGAAAGTCTTGAAGAACGACGACTTCAAGAAGAACGACGACTTGGAGAAGAACTCGGCGGAAATATCAGACTTTTTAAAGCGCGTCAGCAACTGCGAGGAAGAGGTGGCCAAAATGCGATTGCTGCTGGCGGAAAAGGACCAAATCATTCATGATTTGGAGCAACAATTATCCGCTGCAAGAAGGAATTCGACTCAGCTCGAGGCAGACTTAGATCAAATGGCCGTTAGTCAGAAGGCACTGAGAGCTGAAATCGAAAACATGAAAAACGAACTCAAGGATAAAGACGGAAAGGTATTTTTGGTATTTTTCATTTCTTTTGTATCGCAGCTACTCTTTTTTTGTTTCACCTGGATCCTGCTGTCAGAGACTACTTCCTTTTAGGGACAAATGCTAACGCATAACATGTGGCGCTTCGGTTTTTTTCTTTCTAAAATCTATAATTCAGTTACGTTCTTAAATGTTTGTCATATCTGAACCGTCAATCGATCGTTGAACTCGAACATGATCACATCGGGTCTATAACTAATTTCATACGTGCGAACTATAGCCGATAAAATCCAAAGCGTCGATTATTCTTACCTATAACCTCGAGCTGAGAAATTTTCTGGGCTCGCAAGCAAAGAATCGTTGCACCGACACACGGCAAGGGCCTTTAACCGCAAACATCAATGTGTACAACAGGTAACGAGACTGCTGCGCGATTTGCGCCAGTCAACGACCGTGGCACTGGGCATGGGCCAGCTTGAGAGCGAGATAGAAAGCCTGAAGCCTAAACTGTACGGACTCGAGACGCAACGCTCGCAGTTGATGGACGAGTTGGGCACTGTGAGGCAGGAACTGTCCGACAGGAATGATCAGATAATTAAGATACTGGAGGAGCGCGAGCGGGCCCTTGCAAAGGGCGAAGCCTACCTCCAGGAGACCAAGGATGAAAATGAGAAGCTCAAAAGCAGAGTCGCGGAGCTGGAAGAGGCGCTTAAGGTTGGTGGTTCTCTTGAAGATAAAGCCGATTATACATGTAGGGGAGAGAGTGTTAGTAAAAGGCTGAAGATCGGATATTGCCGCTGGGGCTTATTATATTTTGGAAAGGAACTTCATGCTCGGGACCATTTTCTTTCTAATGAAATTAATTCCAAGCCTGTACTTAATGAATCTCTTTTGTATACCTTATTATCAATTTGATGCATGTGCATTTAAAAAAATACTCTTAAAAATATTTTTCGTTTGTTTTTTTCTTTATTAACAAATCATTGAATATTCTTTTAAAATTATTAGTACCATAATTGTTATTTCTTGTTGTTTCTGGTTTAGCATCTGTCGGGGATGGATAGTTTGAAGGACGAACTCGACAAACTGAAGGCCGAGTTAGAGAAGCTGAAAGCGGAGAACGAGCGAAATAAACAGGAGATAGCCAGATTGTCCCAAGAGAATGAGGAGCTGCAAAAGGAGCGAGACAGCTTGAAGAACGATGTGGCAACATTGGAGAAAAAATTAGAGGAAGAAAGAGAGAAGTCGGAAATGGCCAATGACGAAATGAATAAACTGCGAGAAGCTATGAAACAGCAGAGCAACGAGGTCGGCACTGCCAAGGAGGAGAAGGAAAGCTTGTTGAAGGAGCTGAAGAATCTCGAGAACGATTTCAAAAAGTTGGAGGGCGAGCGGGACAAATTGTTGGCGAATGAGGCGGCTTTGAAAAAAGATTTGCAAGAGCTTCAAAACAAAATGAACGAGATTCAAGAGAAAACGAACGATTTGCTGAAGGACAATGCGGCGCTAAAGTTTGAGCGGGACAAATTGATGGCGAACGAGGCGGCTTTGAAAAAAGATTTGCAAGACCTTCAAAAGAAAATGAGCGATCTTCAAGATAAAATGAACGAGTTGCAGAATGAAAATTCATCGCTAAAGAATGAGCGGGACAAATTGCTGGCGAACGAGGCGGGTTTGAAAAAAGATTTGCAACATCTTCAAGAGAAAATGAACGAGCTTCAAGAGAAAATGAACGAGTTGCAGAAGGAAAATTCGTCGTTAAAGAATGAGCGGGAAAAATTGTTGGCGAACGAGGTGGCATTGAAAAAAGATTTGCAAAAGCTACAAAACAAAATGAACGAAATTCAAGAGAAAATGAACGAGTTGCAGAAGGAAAATGTGTCGCTAAAAAATGAGCGGGACAAATTATTGGCGAACGAGGCAGCTTTGAAAAGAGATTTGCAAGATCTGCAAGAGAAAATGAACGCGTTGCAGAATGAAAATTCGTCGCTAAAGAATGAGCGGGACAAATTATTGGCGAACGAGGCGGCTTGTAAAAAAGATTTGCAAGAGGTTCAAAAGAAAATGAGCGATTTGCAGAATGAAAATTCGTCACTGAAGAATGAGCGAGACAAATTATTGGCGAACGAGGCGGCTTTGAAAAAAGATTTGCAAGACGTTCAAAAGAAAATGAATGAGGTTCAAGAGAAAATGAACGAGTTGCAGAAGGAAAATGCGTCGCTAAACAAGGAGCGGGATGATTTACTAAATCGAATCAAAGCACTGGAACAGGCTGCGGAGGCGGAACGAAAGCAACTGAATGAAGCGAAAGCGACTATAGAGGAGCTGAAAAAGGAGCTCGAGGCAGCGAAACGGGAACTAGCGCAATGTAAGCAGGAGAGCGAAAAGTTAAGGTAAGTTAGTCCTTCCTGATTTACAGATTAAAAATCTAACATCCTTAATTGATTGCTCATACAGTGGAACTACTTTCTTTGGCATTTATCGCGCACATAACAGGCGCAAAGAGTTGAATTTACAAAAGCACTGCTTATCGATTTGATGTCCCGATTCAGCTCTATTCTAAATGCAATCGAACCAAAACTAATAACTACATTGTAATTCAGTCAAGAAGCCGCGAAGGCCAAAGCCTCGGGCGATAGCAATGCTGCACAAACTTCGGACCTACAAAAGAAGTTGGACGCCGCGAACGACCGCGTAGCCGCGCTAAGTAAGCAGGTCGATGAGCTGAGCGCGGCCAAGGATAAACTCGAGAGAGAGTTGGGCGATTTAAAATGGCAGCTGGATAAGTTGAAGAAGGATCTGGATAGCGCTGTAGATGTCAGGAATGAGCTGCAGAAGCAGTTGGACGCACTGAAAGATGAATTGAACAGGTACGGATTATCGTGGGAATTTATATTTTAAATTTCATAAAGATATAAAAAGGAATATTTGATTTAAAAATTGGAAATTAGTCATATACGTTGGGTAAATGAGACAATAATTTGTTGAGAGTCTTTGATAGTAATTCCAATTTGTTAGTGAATAGTACTGGTTTTGATGAATGGAATAAATAGATCTTCTAAAATATGAATATACGTTCATAACTGAATATATATTGATATCGGTTCATAAAAATTTGATATTACATTTCTCTACTCCGATGACAAGGTCAGAACTTGAATGAATATATTCGCTATAAACAAGCGAAGTAAATTAGGTTGAATAACGAAATAAATTAGGTTGATTCTTCTTCGAACGACATACTCAAGCCCCGTCTAATGATGCTAAAACAATAAAAAATTCCAACAGGTTGAAAGCAGAGAAAGATAAACTTGTCGCCGAAGCCGCACAGCTGAGGAAGGAGAACGAGTCGCTGAAGAACGATAAGGAGGCGCTCAAAGAGCAGGCCAATCAAAGTAAAACGGACGGGGACCGATTGAAATCCGAGTCGAACAATGCGCGGAGGCAATCGATTCAGTTGAAGAGCGAGCTGAGCAGGATGCAGATCGTCGCCGACAGTGACGCGAACAAACTCACGGAGGAAATAGCGCGTTTGAAGAAGGAGCTGGCGGAATGTCGAGCCGAGAAAGAGAGAATGGGAGCGGCCGAGAGGCCTATGAAGGAGAAAACGGAACCGGGCGAGAGGCCTGCGAAGGAGGGAACCGTGCCGTCCGATAGGTCTGTGAGGGAGAAATCCGAATCGTCCGAGAGGTCTCCGAGGGAGAAAACGGGACCGCTGGCGAAGGAGAAATCGGAAACGCCTGCGAAGGAGAAACCGGGAACGCCTGCGAAGGAGAAACCGGGAGCACCTGCGAGGGAGACAGCGGGACCAGGCGGGATGCCCAGGAGCAGCAAGGTGGATTTCGCGGCTGGCGACGACTTTGCGAACGCGCTGAAGAATGAGATGCAGATGCAGCTTGACGGTATTCTCCGAATCACGTATACAAAGTTCGCTAATCGACGAAAGCGATATCGATTATTTTTCTGATTTTATTTTGCGAAAATAGCCAGCTTGTTTAAATACTTTTTTTTCCATACTTATTGAGTTAGATTTTATTTAAACGTCAAACTTTTTTTCAACCTGCAAACCTGCATGCAGCTGTGGAACGAGTGAGAGAATTCATGAGTTATGTACAAGGCGATACACTGAAGAGACCGGAAATGATGATGAAAGCACTGTCGAGTGGAGACAACAACCAAAACTGGTCGTCGCCCGAAATAAATGAGCTTTTCGAACGCTCGCGGAAGTTGTCCAATGCGATTTCCAACGCCGAGGCAGAAGTACAATTTCTCGAAAAATTGGCAGGATTAAATCAGGTAGATAATGTAAATTTTTTTCATTTGCTTTAAAGCAAACAATGAATATCACTTACTATGATCTTCAATCAGAAATAATAAGTCCATCTAAGTGCTCTTCGTAAATACATAATTTATACGATGATTTCTTTTTCTATTCAGTTATATGCATAAGTAATATTAATACAGAATACCTTATACAGAATAACGTTCAATTTTGAAAATGTAGAAATATTAAAAAATAAATGGAATTCGTGTGTAACTACAAAAGTCGATATGTATACTCGTCCGAATTGCATTAAAATGGCTAGAATTATAAAACAGTGTAAATCTGAAGTTACAATAATTATTCTTTATTGAATTGTGAAAAAAATTCTCCTTGAACGTAGAAAAAAAATTCTTATAATTTTGATATTTTTGAATATATATGCGTAAAACTGGTAACAAAACCTGTCACGTGAAACAGCGCTACAATATTTTTTTTTTAGAAATTTAGCCGTATTTTACAAAATAGTGCAATTGTCAAGTGTAATGTGTAATAATCATTCTTTATATGACATCTTGATATTGACAAAAACAATGTGAGGTTACATTATAGTCATTAGAGCTCCGACATCCCTTTAGAGGATGAGAAACGAGGTCCGTAACGATACTTGTCTATAAACAGAATCGAACATTTTCATTCAACAGTATCAATTAATTATTAATTATCATTATTTTGTAAATTACAATATGCTTTTTATCGAAGCTTTGCAGCGTGAATGAAAAATAGATACACTACTTCATAAAGCATCAGGGACGAAAAATTACGAAAATACATTTGTATGTAGCTTTTTTTTATAATCTTAAATTATATTTATCGGTGCATCAATTAGACTGTCTGGTCTACCTAAGACGTCACTAAATTTGGAATACTCATTACTCTGATGTGTTCGTTAATTTTATATTTATCTTCGTCTCTAAGATTAATATGCAAAGGCCTTCTTTAAATTTTATGCCCTGGTTGCAAAAAATTAATTAAATTAAAAATTGATGATGTTATTTATTGTGTAATCTTATTGTTTTAATAATTTACAGTTTCAAAATATCTTCAAAATAGCTTATTTGTATAGCAGTAATGATTAAAGGCTAACAGAAGAACATTTTTTAGGTTTTACTACTAATGTATTTTAATTTGGCACAGGAAAATGAAGATTTACCAGATGATTTCGACGCAAATGCTTGGCTGCAAGTAAGTATTCTGCAAAATCTGTATTATTGTATGGATTTTTAATTATCGCTTGTTTAAAAAACAATTTTTTAATTAATAATCGAAAGCTCAGGTAGAATATTTGTTTCAAAACAATCGAGAAGGTTGCCACGTAATTCTTTATATACTTTTTGAATGTTTGCAATAGAAGTAGAATAAATGTTGGCGTTAAAGTGGCATGCTTTGAAGAGTATAATAGTATGATGTCGTCAAAGCATCTTTTAACCTCTGCAACTTTAGCAAATACACTTTTAAAGAAATAAGAATTAGTTGCGCTCCCAATCGGTTTAGAATCTGTTCATTTTTTTATAGTTCAGAAAAGTATTTTTTGAACATTTTGAATAAAAATGAATTAAACTCTAAATATTTTAAAGTTCAACTCGACTAATAAATACTTTATTTCGAGATGGCTTGCTATTTTTGTGAAATGAATTTGAATTGCAAAGAAAATCACTGCAGATAATCTCGTTCGCATATCTGGAATATTTTATTTTGACATTCAATAAATATGTATTGAATTTTGTACTTTAATTTTAAAGAGTACCACAGGTTACAGTTAAATGTAGAGAACCGAATAAAATTTTAACATGATTCCCTAGAATATCAGAATTCCCGAATAAGGGGATTTACAATGATATTGATAGTTGCCACCCGGTGGACGTCAGAAAATAATAAAACATCATTTATTGATTTATTTGAGTTTGCATGTTTATCTAAAAAGGATAGAAATGAAGATCTTTTGTGCACTTGTTAGACTTTGACGATCGGGCCTGCTTTTTTTTAAGCTTAAGTATATTTTCATTATGAACAAATATAATTGGCATCACATGCTAAATCGATTAAAGTGGAATTAACCCCACGAGATTGTAATCAAAAGTTGAGTCTAGGGATAACATACGAAACCTACGTTATTATTTAGAACATCAAAAGACATTTAGTTTAAAAAAATTTGACTTCCTTATTTGACGAGAAATGTTCAAAAAATGACCGAAAAGATTTTTCTCTATACTTAGTACATGGGAGTAGAAAAAGACGAGTACAGTCAGACCCGATTTTCAAACAAATTTTAATATCAACTTTCAACAAGTAAGGGAGTGCCTTTTTTATATTTAATATTCTTTTCATTATATTCTGATTTCGCCGGGGATCTCCTTTTTATTAGGCTTTCGTGGAATACGGTATGCACCATATGAAAAAACAAAATCTACCAATCTATGATAGCAGGATTAATATTTCAATAATCAATTCGAAACAATTACAGTCATTAACGTTGACGGAGCTGGCCGAGTTGCACGACAAAATCTGCCTGCTGACATCGAGTATGGTAAAGCACGACGAGCCGATTGTTGAGGAAGATGATGAAGACGAGACTGGGGAAGTTGTGAATGCTCGCATAGCCGCACTGCAGCGGCGCATCGCCGAGAAGCAACAAGAAGCGGCTGCCAGGGCAGCCGAGATGCGCCGTGCTTTGATTCAGGAGCAGCTTCAGCTCATCCAATTGTCTGATGATATGAATCGAGAGCGTGAACGCAATCTTGCACTACGTCTCGGGTAGGTTCTTTTGTTCTTTTTTCGTATTGCTTTAGGAATAATAATTTATTTTGAATAGAATCTGAATAGAGTGAATAGAATTTATCTTGAATAGAATCACAATAGTCCAAGGAAGATATTCGTCTAAAAAATTAAGTTACACGTTAACGATCACTTGACGCATATGTTGCATATCATATATGTGGCCGATACACGAAGCATCATAACTTACATCGTGGCTTTTAATAAGTAACACTATGAGTATTATTGAAGATACTAAACAATTTTGATCATTTTATAATTATTTATTTTATGTGTGAAAGGATGAAAATTTCAGTTTTTGTTCAATGTTATGTATTTAAACGCTTGACTAGTTGTCAGACAGTTTATATGAATCAAAGTATCACCTCATAAAAGGGTGAAAATAATTATGTAAATATTGTCTTAGGTATTCTTCAATATTTTATTGCGATTTCAGCTGTTTAAAAAGCTTGGTTATTTCACATCTATTTTATTTTACAGGAAATTTTGCAGACGATACTTGTAACTAATGGCTTCATACAGAATTACAGATTATTATTTTAATAATATAAGTCGTTAATTTTAGATATCGAAGTTTCGTATCTATTATTCCAATATAAATAAGATTTTCATTATGGATACTGTTACGGCCGAGTTTTAATGAGAAGTGCGACTTCTTAATAAAAAAGGCGAACGAACGCGATTCGAACCCGAAACGTCTCGCGTCGATGTCGAGTGCTCTAACCACTGAGCTAACGTCCGTGCTGCTTCTCTCCTCTTCATATGGTCTCCATATATCATATCGCGCTGACTCGTTACGCTACGTGACAATACATTGATGATAAAATTAACTATGTCTTGAAAACTCTTTACTATGACGATCAAATGGAACCATTCCTTAACATATTTGCAATTTAACAGTAGATTACGGTACTAGGGAGGAACAAACTTGGGCAACCCAGACCTCGTGTAAATTGGATAACACGAGATCTAGGCTGGCCAATTTTTCTCCCAAGTAACGTATACTTTTTGTCCTTATATCAGCGCCGAAAATGTCAATTTCTCTCTCGGGCGTTGGAAGGGAATGTGGCACTTTCGGTGCAGGTACGAAGAAAATGAAGTTTTCAGCATTGCGGTTCGAAAGTACCACTTTCCCGACCGGGACCGGTTTGAGACAGTGGTAATCACTAGGCAGAAAAATAGTATACACACCACAGGAAGTAAAAAAAAAGGATTGCGTATTTGTATCGCATTTACATGCGAACTGAGACCATTCTTATTTTATTTCCCTTGGTCTGTAATATACTATTACCGCGAATCAATGAGAAATTTGAGATGTCATTAATTAAAGTTCACCACATTACGTATACGGAATTCACAGGTAATAAATGTTTGCGGAGTGTCGTAATTCGTATCCGATTCTCCACGTATAGGTTGCTTAGGTTGTTACGAGAACTTCGAACAGCATTCAACCCTTTTAGAAATAAGGAGGATTAATATGTTAATATGCAATTTATTAAACTCTGGACCAGTTACATCAATCGCATTTCCAACTTATTGAGAAAAGTATCGTACTTTTTAACATGTCGTTTCGTTTTTCCATTAATAGTACATTATACAACGGGTAGGGAAAGGCTTTATTCACGAAACGAGAGAATTACGGCCCGAGCCGTAGGCGAGGGCTGTAACGAGTGAAGTAAAAAAGCCTTCACGTACCAGTTTCATACCGTATATTATAGTACGAGATGCCGAAAACAAGCAATGAAGTTGCGATTTTTAGGTTAGAGTGCTATAATATATATTTATCATAAACAACATTATCCATGGAAAGAGGGATATCTAAATCAAATAAGAAATGTATCACATTACGGGTCAATACGGTGTATTTGTTTTAAGTTGTACATTTGAAATTGTCATTTCAATTTCAATACTATTATGCTTCACGGGCTGTCAAAACAATATTTAATCTATATTTATAGTATTACTCCGCGGAATATAATTTTTTTTTGGAAAACAAATAGATTAGGTAGATGCACGTTATTTTTGGAATAATAATTATAAAAGTTACAAGTCAGAGAATTCGATACCGGTATTTTCGAATTTCCGTTTATTGTACGGTCATGTATTTTTAAATAATAGATAGATAATTAAATCATGAGAAACTATTTTGTTATATCAGTTATTCTCATAAGATACAAATATAGGAATTATGCGATTCCAAAAATGTCCATCTGATAAAGACGTGTTTTTGATTTTCATCAATACATTATTAGCTTATTATGTAAGTGGATACAACGAGGTTTATTGTAACAGTTACTCAACGGCAATAATAGCTCCAAACGATATTTCAAACTTTACTAGAACATCTAGCCTTATCTTGCAGAATTATGAGAACATGCAGCAAAGTTTAAACGCAAATTACATCATCTACCACAGACATTCTCGTCCTTTTATCGCCCAACATAATCATACGAAATTTTTCAAGCGTACCAAATCATTTTCCAGCACCGAGCATCGCCAGCTCGCAATTTCCTCCCTTGCCAGTTTTAAAATCTCCATCGTGTAACTCTGTGTCTCTCTTGGCAGGGTGGATACGGTAGGCGCCATGGAGGGAGTCTCTCCAGGACCCAACAGGCCTCCTGTTACCTGCTGCTCCCGGGAGGACTGCAGACGCGCAGGATGCACCTCTGAGTTTCATTCGAGGCCGGGCACTGGGCGCCGGAGATGAGAACGCTCTCGGGCGCCACACCGCCACCACGACCGCGACATTTTTCACCACCCCAAGGACGAGGATCCGCCCGCGGGGGCCTAGTATAGCCTCGATAAGGATTCGCGCGTTGAGGCGACGGTCCGTTTTTTGATTAATTGGCCAAGGCTCGCCTCCTCGTGCGACCGCCAAGCATGACTGGACGGCTTTGACGATGTAAAACCCGCTCGCTTCCCTAACACCATCGTCTCTATCCAAGCCTCGAGCTGAGCCATTAATCAACATCCTAGTTAGAAGAGTTTGTGGACAGTTTTTTTTTTCACTTTTATATGGAGTTCGGGTGAGTTGCGTTGCTCACGTGCCTTGACAATTGGGTGTCACGAAGGTCCAGCCGAGACTGGGATAGCACTGTTGGGATTTTCTTGGTATTCGAAATGGTTCGACGAGAGCTTCCGATAAAAATTTTTATTTCTAAACTTAGCACTCGATTTTTTCGAGGTTAAGTAAGTAAAGGAATTGATGAAATTGATGTCCACGATACTATTGTATATAGTTTTTTTAATTGATACTTTTATGTATGTTTTTAAAAAAATCATTTTTTGTACTGTACAAATATTATGGCGATCGAATAAATGGCTCTGGATACGGAGCGTTCTGTTGTGATGATGATTTATTTGAAAATTTTGGTATACTGACTTATAACTATGGTTTTTATTCAGCGAATTTTTTATTTATTCTGAATTTTAATTAAGTTCATTAAGTAAACTTAAATTCTATATGCTTGCATTCTTTGGGAACAGTTGCTACTACAAGTCGACATTGAATTGAAATGACTGAATATTGTTAAAAGTTATAGATGGACCTAGTTGTCCTATTGTCGAATGATGTCATCGATCGTACACTCATTATTTAAGTAAATGCAATTTTTAAGGTAATATAGGCAACGCGCGACCGTCGAGACTTAAGTCTTTGTTTAACTTTTAATGCCGAGTCATCTGACAGCATTCGGGATTAATCTTGATTGTACTGCGCGCGAGCGATCTAACATTTTCATTTATATATATATATAGAGAGAAAGATGGTGACTCAGTCATGAAAAACTTAATTTTTCTTCTGTTTGCGTGTAAATGTGTCGGTCACGGATTAGATTCAGATGATATAATTAGGAGGTATGAGAATTTTCTTTTATATATTATACGTAATGAATATTACTAACCATTGAAAGCAGTTTGATATTTACTTATTACATATTATTTAATTTTTCTTTCAATTGATTTATTTTTTTTATTGTCGAATTTCGGTATTTAATATTCATTCAATTATATTTCGGAGAATGAATATGAATTCTTTATATCCGTTTAACTCAATCAGAAATTGCGATTCAAAATATCACAATATTCACATTTAATTTTTGATACAATTGATTTTTTTTATTTTTAATAGAAATTCGGTACTTAGCATTTACTTAAATTAATTCGGAGAATGAATCATAAATTCTCAACATCCGTTATCGCTGAAACAGAAATTAAGATTCAAAATAAACATGTTACTTTTAGAGCAACAAACCACTTTTTTCAATGTAATTAAATTTCCAAATATCGCACAGTAACAAGACAATTACTTATAGTTAGTAACAAACGGACTTTCGAATCGAGAATGAGAAAAATCTGAGCAATAAAAAATTTGTAAATAAAATTCAAATTCATCCTCATCTCTCTCTCTCGCTCTCGCTCGCTCGCTCCCCCACTCTGTTATTCTCTTATTCAAGCATTTTCCGCGCAGCTCGCGACAAAAGTCTCTCTGCATGTAAAGCAGTTTAACGCTTCCCCTTTGATTCAAATGCCTACGCGCGATACGCCGTCAGATGGGAATGACTGGCAAAGGGAGCGGAGAGAAAGAGAGAGAAAGAGAGAGAGAGAGAGAAAAAGAACAAACCCACGGAGAAGTAAAGGAAGCGAGAAAATCAACACAGCCCCGAGAGACCATACAGTCGCTGTGACTAATGTCGCTTGGCGCATGAATCACAATTAAATTGATGCGACGATTGCATTTACTTGTCAGAGTCACGAGCGAAATGAAAGAAAGAGATAAAGGGAGAGAGAGAGCAAGAGTGAGAGAGAGAGAGAGAGAGAAGAGAAGAAAAAAACAATTTTCTCAACGTCGGGCGGTGGTTGAAGACTGATGGTCAACAAATGAGTGAGGAAAGGGGGAGAATTGAGGTTCGCGGCTGCGTAATTGGATTCCGTAGCAAAGAGTGATGCCGAAACTCAAACGATAAACGAATTGTCGAGAGTGGACTTAACGCTTTACTTCTGCGTCCTTTTTTAAGGATTGACGAGAATTCGCACTGTCGTCTTTTTTACATGCGATATTTTGCAAATCAAGTTTATCTGACACGTGGCATTTTATTATTTCTGTGAATTTTACCTGTGCTTGAAAGTTATTTGCGGTTATTTTATTAGCTGCACTTTTTCACTATATTTTTTGCTTAATTCTCGTGCCTTAAATGTACATAAATAAAACGAAACGAGGATATTTAATTTTCCTGCGAATTTTAATACGAGGTATCCATTTAGAGTATCAGATTAATAATAAGCCGGTGATATCATTAAAACGTTTAAATTATTTTTTAAAATAAATTATTTGAATTCTTATAATAAAGTACGAGTTCTGACACCTGAAAATAAATTATTTAAATGTTTTCTGTACATTCATTTATTTGAAATTAATAAATTTATTTGTGAATAAATCGTGTTTTTTCAATTAATTGAGTACTTACAATAAAATAAATTTCCTTTGTATTTGAATAAAGATTATACATGTATATTGTTTTCGAATATATTCCATATGGCATTTAACTGAAATTTTTATTTCGATATAATTAATGTTTTCTGCTAATATACTTTATTCTAGAATCATAAGTATTTCATGATTAAAAAAGGTTTTTTTCATTAAAAATATGCTTTAGTACGTGGATAATGCGTGAGTATAAAACAGTGCGAGAGAAACATTTTACGATACTTCAAACTTTCAAAAATGGAATTTGAAATAATATGTATATTTATGAATGAAATTCATTGAAAATCAGCATTTATATAACTCGTAATGGAAAACAGAATTAATTTATTACATGTTATTTTACATTTTTTTTCATTCGAGTTGGAATCTAAGTACATACCTTCAAATTTTAACGAAATATATTCGTGTAAATATTTTACGATAAAAGTTATGGTAAGCACGCCTCTATAGTGAAAATTTTACTTTTTTTTTCTTGTACAAACTTTTGGATTTATGATATTGTAAATAAATAAAAAAAATGGAATATAATCTTTCATCTTTGTTTTACTACAGACTAATTATATTTACAATTATATTAGCAACAAAAAAGATGTATAAAGAAGTCGGAGCGCGACGATATACATAAACGGAATATTAAGAGTATATATACGGTGATTACTCTTTATTGAAGAACAAAGGATGTCCAACTCCTTTTTTTTTGTTGTGAAAATATACACTTGATGTATTTGCTTAACGATAAAAACTATATGTATAACGTTAGGTGATAGCTATTATTAGGGCACCGACATAAGCGCTAACGACATGTATGCTATATTGTTATACATCGTCGGCGTGTATATATACATATATAATAGGAAAGTTCGCGACGCGCGCAAATACGCAAACGTAGAAAACACACATAGCGAGAGAGTTTGGGGGGGTGGGGAAGGCCTCTGCCTCGGTAATAATGAAAACAGGTCACGTTATGCGCGCGCGCTTTTGCGGCCAAACTGGGCGAATGCCAATGTTAACCGCCAACGGCATTTCGTGTATCTATGCACGTGTGCATGTGTGTGTGCGCGTTCCTCTCTCTCTCTCTCTCTGTACGAATGAGTATGTATGGGCTCTCTCTCTCTCTCTCTCTCTCTCAGTTTATATCGTTGAAATTCTTTGCGGCGAAAGGCTATCGGTCTGTAGAGCCGGGCGGCAGAGAGGCAACGCGGAAAAATAATTAAGAGGAACTAGACACGTTTTGCTCAGCCGCGCCCCTCTCTTTCTCTCTCCCTCTCTCTCTCTCAGTCTCCGTCTCTCTTTCAAGCCTCTCTCCCTCCCTTAGTCCGCCACCGATGGAATTTTACAATTAAAACTCTCCCTGTCTCTCTGCGCAGTGGCACACACTCCGAGCCTCTATATGGAAACTATATTCAAAAGAAGAGAGATGGAGAGTGAGGGAGAGAGAGAGAGAGAGAGAGAGAGCCAAGGCCCGCGGCTCGTTTGCCTTTTGTTTTTAATCTTAATTACAAAATACTTTGGATATTTTGCGTTTCCCTCGGCTACTGTATACTACTGCTCCTTGCGCCATACGGATTTCATTTGCTATATACCTAAATAAGCCACTGCGCTCTCGTGTGTCCTTTATCTCTCTCCCTCTCTCTCTCTCTCTCTCTCTCTCTCTCTCTCTGCCTCTTTACGAACTGCGACGTGTTTTTCATTTTTTCGTTTGTTGCTCCGACTCTCTTTGTTTAGTGCAGGCGAAAATGAAAATTAAAACGGGGCGCCGGTGCTTATTACGCGGATATTGTGATGTTTAGGTGCACGCGGCCACATGCGACTTCTTTTTTTCCTCTTTTTACCCCTATCTCTCTTTCTTCCTGTTTATGGAGGTGGCTACTCTCTCTCTCTCTCCCTCCTTCTCTCTATGTGTTCGCATTGGATTGTCACCACTATATGCGTGACTGCTTTGCTCTTACGGCCGAGGCACGCGGGACGAAATTGGCATTTCCGCGCGCTGAGCGTAAAATGAAAAATAATTAGAGCGAGTGCAATTGCGTTAGGACGATTCTTAATATTAATATATATATATTGTGCTTTTTCTTTCCAATTTGTAGAATTATGGTTGGCGCGCGAGCTGCTTTATCTGCTTTATGTCCCGGGTAGTCGACAATTTTGAAAGGGGAGGTGGAGGGGTACGAGTGAGCATACAAGCGACCAAGGCAACAGTTTTGTTTGAACTAATTAATTTTCTGCACAACAAGCAATTAATATACCTCGATGATCACTTGTGGGATATGATAATTGACAAAAATTGTTTTATGTTATATATAGATGGCTCATAATTTATTTTCGTGATTTCATAGTTGCATGATAAGAATTAAGAGGGGAAATTGAAATAGTTATCGAAATTACATTATTTTTGAAATGTTCTTCATTGTCGCGAACTTTTAAGGAAACTTACCATTTTCTAAGACTCCTTATGGCCCTTTTTAGGACAATGAATGGCCTGAATCCAACAGCGGAACATGAAAAATGGATTCCTCGTTGAAAATCGGATATGAATTTTTTAGAGTCGGCCAACAAGTATTTTCAATTTTACAGCGTTACCTCCAAAAAATTCCATGTTATTATGCAAAAACACACCTCTTGCTACTTTTATCGTCTTTTATAGGTCTACCTTAAATCGCGTTCTTAAAACTTTTTAATTCATTGGAGTTCACTTTTTTCGTCTTTCAAAGACCCTTAAGTTGGTTGGTTGAGTTTTGTAAAATCACAAAAAGACACTGGAGATATATTACTTATAAGTCTACTGCGTATTTTTTAAAATACGTGTTTCGCGAATCATTTTATAAGGCTCTATACAGAGTTAGCATTTTTTGTTTCATTGGGCTCGCCCCCCTCCTCCTTGTTCTCGGAACTCGTTAACGTTTGAAATTTTTCCAGGAATCAAAATAAATAATAATTCGTTTTTTCTTTTAATTCCGTATACATAAGATGTTACGCGTTATAAATGGCAATTATTTAGTGAAATAAAACTTTCATCTGGCTATTCGTTCTCGCAAAGTCCCTTATTAAAGCAAGAAAAGATTTACATTAAGGTAACAAGTCGAGTTAATCTTGAATGTGAAAAATCGCATTCAAAATGCGCCAAATTACACGAATCCTTTACTCGTCGGAGTTCTGGCCTTGTGGTTTTATTTTTACAAAATATCACCGCAGTAAGGGCATAGCGGCGGGTTCTAGGCGGTCTCGCGCGCTTCTTTTCAACCACCTGTTTTGTTCCGTCGTTTGCTCGCTTGGCTCGCTCGAATCTCGTTGGCATCTTCCCTGCTTCTCTCTTTTTTCTTCTTCCACTTCTTCTTTTCCTCCTTCTCGCGCCATTCCTCAAAGAAAGAGTCTCGACGCGCGGTCTCTCGTTCGCGCCTCAATGTCCCTTTGCGCGGTACGCAGACGGAAGAGAAAAAGAAATGCTTCATTTCCGGGTACCGGATAACGAAGGGGACCGCGCGCGACCGCTGCACAATGCCGCGAGCTTTTCTTCGTTCTCGTGTCTGTCGTCAGCAGCTCGCCCCCAAAGCCCAGCATGATGAGAGCTCCTGCTGTTATATACATATATATATATATATGTGTATGTATAAATGTATACGAACGCGGACGCGGGAGCGGCACTCAAAGAAGCGCGCGGATGTGCGTCGAGCTTCTATAGGCTTTATCGATCCTACATTCTGGGCAAAGACACGCGATATTTCCATGCTTTCTTAGAAGATTATTGAGGATCGCGTGTGTGTCTGGATGTGAAAGAGGTCAAAGTCACTCGGTCCTGTGACATTCATCGCGGAGAGGAGATGTGAGTTTTTTTTTGTCCGGGACTGTGTGAATGAAGAGAAAACGTGTCGTTCGAAGAGTTTATCGCGTTTCTGTTATAATGTAAGAATTAAGAATGAGATTTAACATAGATTTCGTGGTTGTTTTAAAGTATAGCTCCAATGTAAGGAGATTTATTATTTTTAGAAGAAACTGGGTCGATTGGTTTTCAGATCATCGAGTGGCATGTGAACAATTATAGCCGAGTTTTGAGTCGAGCGTGCACGTGAACATTGGGTTATATAGATAGTGACTACAGAATATATTCGAGGGCACCTGAACTACTTCGCCGAACGACTGCGGAGTAGTGAAAATTCACCTCCACGATGATAAATATTAAACTGAGTGCAGTCATTATTCGCAGATTCGTCTGCATATTGAGGAATGTCTATGTACAAGAGTTTCAGTGGGATATAGCAAAATTTAGATGCGTTTCGTAGAAAATATGCATAAAAGTGTGGCAAACCCATGCGGCAAGCCGTTTAATGCATGTGATTGTTATTCATATTTTCGAAAACTTAATTGGATCACGGTACTGTTTAGAGACACGCAATCAAATTAGTTTCGGTTTCTAAAAGTAAAAGATCATTTTTCCTAATTTAATAAGCTTCAAAATATTATGTTCTTACATTGGTCCTAACCGTTCAATTATTGATGCCGTTGTCCGAAGGCTTTAAAAAGGGCACATAATATTTTACAATATTGAATTGTATATATACATTTTTTCATCTATTACAAACAGAAAAGTGAAAGTATGTCAATTAATAAAATTTAGTTAATAAAAAACATAAAAAAATAACTGGTTAGCTCTTTGATTTTATTACATATACTTTATTGCATATACTTATCTAAGTAACAGACTTCCTAGAATTTCTAGAAATCTACAGGCATGATCTCTTGGTATAATATACAATAAAACGTACCGATTTTTGATTCTTGGAAAGCGCATATATAAATAGTTCCCATACGCGTATGCAATTTGTAAATAGATAATAAACCCGAAATTTCAGCTATCCATTTTTACACTTAATTTGCATAATACAATCAGGTGTAGGATAAAGCATCATTAATTTGAAATTATCTCGTACAGTGCTTATCCGTCGTCATATCTAAAACCAATATAATGTGCTTGAAATACAAACGATATCCGAAAGAGCTGATGATTAAGATCAAAAATAAAAATTACTTTTTTCATTGATGTTTTATAATATTACATGTATTATTTAATAAAGACTAAAGCTGATTTTTATTTGTTTTGCGGGTACTGCGTAATGTCTTTAAAGTATGGTGATAATAAAATAATTTCCAATGATTTGAAAATTTCTATTAAATGACTTATTAATACAGTAATTGACATTATAAGGTAAACCTCTGAAAGGAGAATGCTAGCAAGATTGAAATTTAGATGGAATGCACAAAAGTTATGTTATTGTTTAGAACATGAAACAACATATACCTAATTAAAAAAAAAATTAATCTAAAATAAATGATGGCTGTTTTTCTATATTTGGTGAATCGCTGGGTATGAGGGTACTTACCTATTGAATCCAGACCCATTGTAATTTTTAATAAGGGTGGCATGTATTTCTTATTATTTATATTTAGTATTTAAGTAATTCTTATTGAGGACAATTTCTTGAGAAAGACAATAAAACCGGTTATCAGAAAATTCTAATCAACATGGGGAGCTGAAATGTACTACCAACACCTATCTTCTTACAATCAATAAATTTCAAAACGAAATGTGATTTGATTCTTAATGTTATAAAGATGATATTTATTAATGTACTGAATCTTGCATTGAGAATAATTTAAGATTTTAATTTTTGATGTATTTAAAATTTACTTCGAACGTTGGTACTTATAAATTTATGCATATAGCAGCGTGTCATTGACACGATAAATTGATTTGCATTTTACCATTTTTCGGATCATTTTGAGTGAGTGTCGTCTACAGTTTATAAAAATAAAAGTAATTAACGCCTGATATGTCGTTTATCTGAGACTAATAAACTGCATTATTACGGCAGCAACCTGTAACAGTCCGTAGCGGTCTTTACGTTCTATTTTTTTTCCTTCTTTTTCATTTAGCATGACAATGCACATGAATTGAACGACAATGCCACTTTAACGATAGGTTGCACCGAGTCACCATTGACAAACCGCGAACAAGGGACAATTAGCAAAAATCAATGTTGTACGTGTCAGTCTGTGTGCGTGTGTTCGCTCGTTTCTCTTAATTCCCGCTTTAATGAAAGTTCGATTTACGGCTCTGTAAAATGTATCAGGAAGTTTGTCGCTTTTATCTGACCGTTTCGGTCAGCGTGTGGCCTAGGTTCTTTACATTTTTTCGGTCGGTAAGTGTCTTGTGGTACATTAGTTTTATTAGGTTAGTAGGAAAAATATGTCTAATGAGTTGTGAGACTGTTTGTGGTTGTGCGTTGCATAACAATTTATTTTGTTTGATTTAATATTTTACATTTACATACACTCTCTCTCTCTCTCTCTCTCTCTCTCTCTCTGTTTCGGGCGTACCTACGCCTTGCGCTGCGAATACTTGTGTATCGTCGAGTATTTTAAATTTAATGGAGATGCAGTTCGATTTGCTTGGGCGAACATTGGCCGATTTTGAATCTCGGATAGAATGCAGACTTGGTAAATTTACAAATGAACCAGATACCGTACCAGCAACGGATGAGTTGGTTAATAAACTGATTTAAATGTGGTGGTAAATTCTTGGCCAGGAGGAGGGGAGACGAGCGGGCGCACATTTTCACCTCCGCTGCGGACCTACAGGTGATATCTGATGCCTATCGTGGAGGGATTGGCTACTCTACTACTCGAGTTATAGAGAAGGAGGGTGGCCAACCTAACATTGGGGGCGCTGCATCCTCTGCATGACTTCAGCGGGACGCTGCTGGTGGGGCGATAGAGGGAGCATTGAGTGCGGGCTTTCTCAATGTGAATTCTTTGAGAGCTCACATTGAGCAAGTCCGTCAGTTTCTTGCTGACGGTCCGTCTTATCACCTTTTCGGAATTGCGGAGTCGTGGCTTGGCCCAATCGTCGACGACAGTCTCATTCGGATTGAGGGGTACAGTCTCGTGCGTCAAGACCGTAATATTCATGGCGG
>UELU01143146.1:14159-76761 GCA_900490025.1 Megastigmus dorsalis | reverse complement strand
GATTTTTCCGTCTTCCATTCTACAACGATTCGTTGTTAATTTGACAATATTAGAGTTTGCGCTATTTCAACTATGAAAAATTGTTGAATCAATTGAATTTTTTTCTCTGTGCACTGCACATATTCCGAGATTTTTCCCTCTTTCATACACGGAGAAAAAGGATGTAGCAATATTTATGATGAATATACGAAAAATTACTATGTTGCGTACCAAAGCTGTGACATACTCATTTTATGGAGATTTTTCTTATGTTTATAACAAAAATTACTATTCAATATAGCAATTTTTATAGAAATTTATAGCCAAAATTACTATGTCCATAGTAATATTTGTTATAAATATAAGAAAAATCTCCATAAAATGAGTATATCACAGCTTTGGTACGCAACATAGTAATTTTTCGTATATTCATCATAAATATTGCTATATCCTTTTTCTCCGTGTAGATCTTTCTCACGGTCTTTCCCAGCAACGATTTTTCCAACGTTTCCTTTAAATTTTTTCAATCGATCAATCTAATCCTATATCTAATTCACTCGGAAGCAGTCCAATAAAATTTAATCTTACCATGAAAAATCGGATCGAGTATCACACTTCGAACATTCTATACCTCCTAATCTCGCCCGGGAAGTGAGCTGGAAAATTATCGAGCTTTCGGTCGAAAGATGAGAGAAATAAAGCACGCCGCTCAACGCTCAAAGGGGTAGGGATGATCCCCACCCAAAAAAATGGATACCGACCAAACACACACAGAGCGTGCAGTGCGTGCTTTGCTGCCGGCACAGAACGAAACTGAGTATCAGTTTTCCCGGGGACGGTATACGACATACACACACTTGTACCATCGGGATGATGCTATTGCTGCTGGAATTGCATTGATTTGTTGAGGTACAGGCACGGAAATGTATGAACCATGTCGATAATTTCTGGTGCGTGTTAGTGCTCTTGTGTGTTTGTTACTGTTGAACTATATTAACGGACGCACCGCGAGAGTTTGTTTGAGAATTATTGGTATAATTTATTTTTACTGAGTGAGCATGCGATATGCGCTGAAATTATTATTGAAAAATTCCTGCATTATTACAAAGCAAATGCATTTGAATAATTTAAAAGTTTCGACATAGTTGATCCGTTATTTATTTTGCATTAATATATTTAATATACTAACGCATAATTTAGTAACATGGGAAATCACAAAAGTATCTTTCCGCATTTTCAAAGTATTATACCGTTTGCACGATCTCACTTATTACCGTTTGACAAATATGATTTTAATATTCAATACATCCGTAAAACTTTTCATTTTACAATAAGTTACTTTATTTTATATTATGTTATATATTATTGTTATATTATGTAATATATTTTATATTATTATTATTGGCAATGAAGTATCTGCATATAGAAAGCGCGATAAGTGTTCATAAAGTGTTCTTACATGGTACTGGTATTGATCAAGAATTTATTGATTATTCCGTCTATTTACGGCTAATCAGGAAACTGGGCCCGTGACGATAACAATAAAATAATTTTCTTAAGCGCTATTCTGAAATGTATTATTAGCTTCATTAAAACTCACGTCTATTCTCACGTCTGTTCTAAATGAAATTCTAATCAAACAATCGATCCAACAAGAAATTCAAAATATATCCCAGTGTATTTGACAATAAAGCAATACCTATACCAACCCTTTCCGTGCGCGCAATTCAATTGGCTTGCAGCAACAGAGGCGCGAGTTAATTAAATGAAATTGAAAACACTTTGTTCCCAATAGAGCAAATATACATAAAGCCAGAGCAATATTACGGATGAACGAGCATACGTGTATGTCCATGTGTCCCTTCCCTGTAATCAATAATTAAAAACTTCGATACGAGAACGATATTTAAAAAATATTATTGATTCTATAGTATTTGGCCGTTATATACACAATTATATAGGTAGTGATGAAAGATTTACTTATTCAACTTGGCCGTTCAACGAGGTTTACTTGTAATTTACGAGGTTGTGTGCCGTTCCATACCGCGCGGCGAACACTTGTAATTAAACGCTAAACACTCTAAGTATACGGCTAAACTTTCTCATGGGAATAGATATAGGATGGCTGTAGATTGTTATGAGACCGCAAAGTACGTCATTGGATAAATTAAGAAAGTGAACTTTGTGCGGTTAACTATAACTAAGCGTTTCTTCTACTGTTTCGCCACACCTGCCTTTTTATAAGCTTTTAGACGTCGGGCAACCAAAAAAAACCACCAAGGAACAACAAATTTATATGTACGAACATATTATTCTACCCTTTATAATCAATTCCCCAACCAATGAAAACACACACAAGTCTGATTGTGAAGGTTGACCTCTTACTATTTGGAGAAAAAAAAAACTACAGCCACTGCGAGATAATATTTTTAAAGATGGTCGTTGTGTTTGGTGATTTCAGTGATGGGAAGGAAAGCAGCAGCGACAGCAACACTGCGATGCCGGCTACGACTCTCGTGGAGCAGCAGCAGCAGCGGCAGCATTCGAGCGGTTGCGCTGAGTCTAGCCGATCGACGATGATGATGACGATGTCGAAGGAGAGGCTGAGGAGCAGGAGAAGGGCGCAAGGGACAAAGCTTACTGTCGCGAGTGCTCCCTTAATCCTCCACCTCGTCGTCGTTCTCTGTCTCCTATTAGCCGGTGGATGCACAGCCCAATCGCAGCAGTGCGCCGTTGGCCTCACTACGCCTGGACGTGAGTTTTCCTTTATTTTTTGTTTTTCACTTTTCTGCGGATGCCGAAACTATATATGTATATATATTGGCTAACACCCGTTCAACTTGTGGCTATAGTAAGTCACGTGGCTTCAGACCAGTCGGATAAATGAAACTAAACTGTGAATGTGATGACGCTGGTATAGAGCCACCCATTTGAAATAAGTTTCGGATTGAAAATAGGAATACTGCGCGCGAAGCTAAAATGAGACTAAATTATCGATTGAAAAGATACACTCTAAATTTTAAGATTTTGTTTTATAAAACACTGTTATATTTAATGTTCGATATATATATATATATATATTGTATATTCAGATATTCAGGGTTATAGAAAATATACATTACTTCATTTTGAAACATAACATACATTCATTCGTTAGCTTTTAGTTCTGAACGATCAAAAATATTTTTTCCCTTTATTTAATTTTAGTTTCTAAACTGGTAATTCTCTATATACATTCCCGGAAAATAAATTTTCTGGTGTGGGTCTGGTATTAGTTTACAGATAAATGAAAAAAAAAATCATTGCGTAACAGTATTTCCGTTTTCAATATCGCGTTTTCATTACAATATCTGCTTTGATATGAGTTAACCTTTATTTTCGCATATTGCGTTGTTGGTAAATATTGGTATGTCCCGTTTTTTTTTTTAATTTTAATTGTTCGCGAAAAAGAAAGTAATTATAAATCCAGTTATACGGCCATCTATTGCGTACTATCAATTAATAAAAATTCAGTCTCCAATGATTCACCATAAAAAGTGACTTGTGAAAAAGTATGAGAATAAAAAAGACTTAATATTGTTGTATTCTTAATCGCCATCTGTTCGCGATCTTCCGCCGATGAATCGCGCTAGTAAAAGTAAGATTAAAAAGAAAACAAATTTCTCGTCCTACCGTACCACGCATCTTGGGCAATTTTTAGCCAACCACGTAAACGAAAGACGGCGCGTGTACAAATGTATATGTATAAATGTAGTGTATACCTATATAAATGTCAATGTAACATTCCGCATTGAATTGGCCGATGAAAAGTGATGGATTTTTCTTTTAATTTGCTAAATTTTTGCCATCTATTATGAGTTAACTTGAAGTGCATAAGTATATATATACCGAGAAATATATTGTCGGCTTGGTGGGAAAAGACTTCATCTCAAATTTCAGTTTGGAAAAGTTTTTATCGCAACTTTTCGTGTCACAAAGGTTTTATCTCAACTTTTCTCGTCGTAATGATTTTATCTCGCGAGTCCTTTGTTATTTCGTGAACATCAATTTTTGTTCACAGGGATATAAGTACCAAAGACCTTTATTATTTTTTTTTTTTTCATTTACAGAGCATATAGTTTTATTATGTATAAAATTTTTCATATAAAATTTCACATTTCTGAAAATTCCTCTGACCTCAAATCGAAAGACAAAAAAATCATGTCCACGGATTAAATCCTTTTTGCCGCGCAAAGTTGAGATAGAACCTTTTCTTTACACCGAGCATATAATTTCAATTCGTATATAATATTATATTCCTTATACTGACGACTGTTTGTATAGCCTTCGAATTCAAATATTTGAATAGAAAAACATTAATAACCTCGGTAATAACATTATCGGTCTGCAAACCAAATCAGAATCGGCCTCTTACAAAAGAATTCATTTATCGCTCATCGATCCGAGCTTGGAATACTCCCTTTACACGCGAATACGGACGTGGGAAATGCGAAACAAGGCGCAGGACAGCATCGGCGAAACGCTGGAAAGGCGAACGAGAGTACAAGAGACAGGCAGAGGAAGTGCAATGCTCGAGAAAGAGAGAAAGAGAGAAAGAGAGAGAGAGTGTGTAGCTGCAGCGCGTACGTGTCCCTCGGCTTTTGGAATTCGCCTCGGCTAAATCCATGCATCTATATTTATATCTCGGCGCGTCGCAGAACGAGAGAAAGAGAGAGGAGAGAGAGGAGAGAGACAGAGAGACAGAGAGACAGAGAGACAGAGAGAGAGAGAGAGAGAGAGACAGGCGAGACACTCTGGGGAAAAGATGGATAGATTCGCAACAAACAAGCGACTCTAACTTTTGACCCGCTCGCATGTGCACGTATCTATATATATACACGTTTCCTCCGTCGCGTTGAATGAAGATTGTATTCGCGAGTTCGTGGAAGCTCGTGTTTTTCGCGTTGCGCTGAAAGTGAATTATGGGGGCTTCTCTCTCTCTCTCTCTCTCTCTCTCTCTCTCTCTCTCTCTCTCTCTCTCTCTCTCTCTCTCTATCTCTCTATGTTTTTTTGTCTCGTCGGTATTAAATAATGCATCCGTGGACGTTTTTGCCTGAGTCGCGCGCGCGCACGCGGATTTTATCTGAGGGGAATATCGTATGGACTCAATGGTGGAGAGACAGAGAGAGAAAGAGAGCGAGCCTATGGAATTGGGAATAAGACGAGGAGACTCTGTATAATAGGTGGCTTCGGTTGGAATCTGTAATGCTCGTTTGAGGAAGCGTCTTATTTGAAACGTGGATGCGGGACGCGGCTGTCTCCTATAACTGTTTTGTATTCGCTCGAGACTTTTGTCTGCCAGTGACTTGATTTACTTTTCCACAATGATGTAGGAAATTCCAAAAGTTCGCTTTATATACAACCCTAAAGAAAAAAATACACGTATATATAAAAATTTCTTTATACCCTGCTATAGAAACTTAACAAACGGAAGGAAAGAAGATGTCGAAAGGAATAAAAAAAAAAAAAAAAAAAAAAAAGTGAGACTGAGGAGAATTTTTCAAGGAATGTTCTTTTATCGAATGTTCGCAGGTACGTGGCCAGCGGGCGACATAGTACTGGAGTACGGCAGCCCCCTGAGCATACTGTGCATCCTGAACAAGACGTTCATCGAGTCCTCCTTCCCTACCAAGAACTCGTCGGATCTCGTCTTCTTCAAAGGCCAGCGACAGATGGAGTCCGAGTACATAACCGTGATAAACGAGACGACGATAAGGCTTAATATAAGCAAGCCACCGCCCGAGAACGCCATGTATTACTGCAAGCTCAAGCTGGACGAGAACTACGAGAAGGGCTACGAGGCCGTGTGTCTCAACAAGGTCGTCGTAGGATGTAAGTTTTTCGACTAAGATAAACCCACCGTAAACTTGGCCCTCGACCCTTTTCATATTGCCATAGCTATTCCCACACCGATGAAATATCCCGTTTGTGGCATAGCATTCTTTTTTCCACTTTGATCAACAGCCAGTAAACTGCAGTAGTAAAAACATTTCAATCCTATTTTTCAAGTTTATTGATTTAATTTTCGAAAGCTTTTGAAATTCGAGTTGTTTATCACTGTGAAGCATTAAATATGCATTAAATTTGGAATTCGATTACATTTCTTTCATTGAGGGTTGGTAATTCCATTAACGGCTTCTTATACATGCAACAATTCCAAACATATATGAGGATTTATTTTCACCCCGTGGTTATAGTATCCGCATGCTAAAATCTGGCTATGCACGCTTATTTAAAAAGCATGTGCTATATGTACAGCCGGAAAGATTTTAATTTCGTTCGTAATTCACAGAGATTTTTATCTTCGAACCTGTTGATGACAAATACGTCTGCAAATTGTAGATGGAATTTCACGAAGCTGAAACTGCGTAATACGTTTACATCGTTATCGAGGTGGTGACACAGAGTTTTTTCCAAAAATTTAGTCTCTATCTTTATACATTTCGTTAGATGCAACAAGCCGGTAAGGTAGAAATCTTTCGAATCGTCGTAGCACATCCTCTTGATGAAATTAATGCAACATTTGAGAAAGCATATAACGAATAACATATGAATAATTGAGGATTTAATGACATGAATATTACATGTGTACGCATTGTGCTTCGATGCCTTTTCAGAAATATAATAATACGAAGAATGAAAGCTTATATTAACCTTTAGACTGCCGGAAAATCTATATATAGACACACCCTCTGACATGAATGGCCTGCAAAATATTCTGCAGTAAATGCGTGTATCGGTTCCGCGTATGGTATTAGCTAGAACAATATTTGTTTCCGAATAGTTAATGAAATCGAGGAGTTCGATGCGAGCTGAATGTGTATTCCGTCGCGGGCTATATAGAAAAACGTCGAGAGTCCGTTTAGTATAGAAAATAAGTGGTAAACCTATATCGAAGAATGTAATTAGTTCGGGATCGCTGGGCAACAAAGAAAAAAGCCTCGTTGCAATTGCTCTCGAACGTCCGCGAAAGAAAAGTCAATCCGCGAACACCGAAAGAACGGACGAATCCTTTCGCCTCGCGACCTCAAAGAGAAAGAGAGAAGAAGTCGGCGCATAAACGCGCGCATACGTTTCATTAGCCGTGCCGATATATAAACAGAAGGAGAGAGAGAGAGAGAGAGAGAGAGCAGCGGCGAAGGAGAGGCTCGTGTCTGTATTCGCTCTCTCAATAAGTCATAAGATCTCTTATCGAGCGCTTCCTCGAAGAAGAGACGATCGCGACTGCATTATGTACTCGGAAGGGAGGCCGGCGGTGTTTCAATAAGCATTCGCCTTCCACGTCGCCTTGGTCGTCGTCGCCGACGACGACACAAAATCGAACAGCGAGTGACACGCACACACTCGCATACACGAGCGAACGAGCACAGAGAGAGATAGAAAAATTCTGGCTGGGCGGTGGCTTATGCTTTTTGACCCTTTGCATATACAGAGAGACACACAGAGAGAGAGAGAGAGAGAGAGAGAGAGAGAGAGAGAGAACTGACCCGATCTGAGTGTGTGTGTCATATACTGGAAATACTTAACGCGTTTTTCTTTGCGCTTTATTTTTGCGGTGTGGTATTAGAGGAGGGGGAGGTCCACGTGGACTGATATAGAGCAACGAGAGATAAGACAAGATTCACGTCATTCCGCTGATGTTACTTTGAGATTTGTTTTGACACCGCGGAGAATAAGAAAAATGTAAATTTGCTTTGCAATATGTCGCTGCCCTGAATGTAAATATATAGAATAAAAGAATAACACGAATAATATATATATATCTATCTGCGAATGAAGGGTTACAAAAAGTATTTAAATTCTGCGGACTATTGAAAAGCGCTATAAGCGAAAAAGATTATATAGATGAAGACTAGTTCTGTATTCTTATTCTAAACAACAAGTTAATGAACAGGAATTATTTATTGCTCAGAAATAAGCATAAGCCATTCATTTCGCAATGAATGAACGTTAATCTTTACGACATGTAAAATCCACGAGGTTGATTAAAATCTTGATATAGTTTTGTCTGAAATACGAGAGCAAAGCGGCATATTCTTGATCGGCGTCCGATAGTTACGACATTGCTCGTCGCGAAGTTTCGTCATTTTATGACCCAATTTTCAATGACCCTTCACACGAGACAAACTGCACAATGTAGAGGGATAACTGAATAGCTGTCGATATCGCGTTGTGCCTTCGTGCATTGCGGGGTGTTTATTTGCCTTGCTGAGAGTCATTGACAAGGCTACAATGTTCACAGTCCTGAAAAAATTTATTAGCTAAACTGGATATAAAATTACTACTTTGTATCTTTGTCAGGACTGGGCTGTAAAGTAGCTCGCTGTATGTACTATTTTTGTTATCTGTGTGCGCGAGACTTGGTGGTGCAGCATAACTTTTTTCCATTTTTCATTGTATATTGATATTGATACCGTTTCTCCTTATAGGTTCACAATATGAACTCCATACATATATGTACGTACTGTTTATCTCTACACGGATATTTACACGATTGCCTTAAAAAAAAAAACACAAAAAATTCGCTCGATCGGCGTTCCCGCGGTAAATAACAATTCAACTGAATATATGCAATGCGATTTTCCAATCGAGCTCCGTCATAAAATCGACCAAATACGCGTACAGAATTCTAAAAACCTATATTCTGGAATAGTTATGGCAACAGAAATGAAATCGGTTGCCGAGAACCGAAACAAAAAAAAAAAACTAATCTCCTTAAATATGAATTGTGATTCCGCAGTCAAGCCACAGGAGCCGCGCGACTTCAATTGCGTCTCGCGCAACTGGGAGAACATGACCTGCAGCTGGGATCCACCGCACAACTACGTGGACACGGTGTACTCGATAACGTTCAAGCTGCCGGGTCGAGCGGGTGGTCGCAAGCTTTATCCCTGCCCGACAGACACCAGAGGTGGGATCGAGCCCATGAAGGACAAGTTCAAGAACACCTGCTTCTGGGACTCGACTACCAATCCCATCTACAGGCAGCCCTACGAGTACTACACCTTCTTTCTCACCGGCGAGAATGTCCTCGGCAACTGGAGTGGCACCTACAAGTTCCATCATTTTGCTCATGGTTCGTATTCTTAACTTGACTTCATTTCTCTTTCTCCTCAACTATACCTGTATCATTTTGAAAGACGTTCTATTGAGACGGTATACAGTAAATACATATATTTTATAAGTCGTGCGATAGAAGTACATTGTGAATAGAAGAAAATTAAGCTCTGAATTATTTGAGAAAGAAATTTAAAAATATCGTTATGCGTTCCTTGCAGTGATTCCTGCTAGGCCGACGAATTTGACGGTGGTCAACAAGACGCTGGACAGCGCACTGCTGCAGTGGAGCGTCTCCTTCCCCATGCAGACCTTCCCCTCTGGGCTGCATCATCGAGTAGTGCATCAGAATCAGTGGAATAGCAAGGACTTCTGGCAGGTAAATCACCACAAATACAAAGATGCATCTTTATATTAATTTTAGTACAAATAGTAAATGGCTTCTTTTTTTTTTTCATTAATACATTCTGTATAGTTTAAATGTATCCATGGAAAAATCATTTTAGATGAAACTAAAGATGTTTTGTCTTTTAATTAGAGCTGAAAGCCACGGATGATTATTAAAATTGATGGACGTCATTAGACTCTTCGATGAAATAAAAAAAAAAAAAAAAATTTCCTGGGTATCGACTATTTATTAAATGCAATTATATTAATAACTGCTATCATTGAGTCTTCAAAGCGCGCTATCCTTCAAATTTCAAACAATTTTCGTTTCGTAATAGCAACTCTGCTTATCGAATATTCCAATCTTTTTCCTATTCTATATCGATAAAGACGCTTAGATTCAATAACGATTAAAGACCGTCACTCAGTACTTATAACGAGACGAGCAATCTGAAACTGGGAATTGAACATTTAGGAAAAATTGAGGGGAAAAAAAAGAACGTCGTCGCGCGCACGAAAATTATCCCATCAAGCGCAACCAAGAGGCATTCCTGCGAATCGATCGGCCGGGCGCCAACTCGTTGCGATAATTGCAATAAGTACTCAATGGACTCGGTGTGCGCGCATACGTGCACCAACAGCAGCAGCAGCGCCCGGCTGTTGATCGCGCTCGTGCTTCTGTTTATACGATTTTGCAAGGAGAGGAGGTCGAGCTTTCATTGGAAATCGCGCGATAAACAAGCCCGAGTGCATAAGAGCTTCGCCTGAGGAGAAAGAGAGAGAGAGAGAGAGAGAGAGAGAGAGAGAGAGAGAGAGAGAGAAAAGTTCGCGAGAAAAGACGACGATGCAATCGACTAGATAAGGGAAATTGATGCGTTAGACACTGAAATTGGGTCGAACTGACTGCGTCCGCGAGTCTGCGTGTATCTCTCTTTCTCTGTGTGTGTTTGTGTGTGCGCGTGCAATGGGGAAACTCGATTTTTTTTCACTTCGCTTCAATCGTCTCAGACGTTTCTCTCCTCGTTTGGATTGTTTTTTAAGGTGAATCGGCCGTAGTACGCGGCTGTTTTGATGAATGGATGGCTTTATTTCGCGTTGGTACTTCGGTATGCGTCTATTCCTACTCTGACGTCACAGAGTTTTTCACATCTCGTGAATCATTCGCGTGTTTAATTCTTTTGCAATAAATAAATAAGAGCAATTGAGTGTTTTTAAGCGGGGAAAGTTAACCAGTGATAATAGGAGACATAAATAATATTTTTATCACAAAGCAATATTGTTTTATCGTATATCTTTAAATCAATAATTTTGTATGATAATTAATACAGACGGCTACAAAAGTTTTGTCCAGGATATTTTTGAGCGAATTAACTTTAGACAATTTTTTTTTCATTCGATAATGTAATTTACCTTTTCACGTCGATGCGTTCCAGATAATTAACATCACGGATGAGCCTCACAGTCCAAAGAGATACTTCAACCTGACTGGACTTCAGTATGCCAATGCCATTTACGACATTAGGGTGTTTATCAAGAGTGCAGTTGCAATTGGAGAGGACAAGTGGAGTAATTACAGCGATGTCACTTTCCGTACACCACCTAGAGGTAAGTTTCTCAATCTATTCTCAACATAAAGTTTTTAATGAAATAGCTGTTTCAATATTTGCTTATTTACCCGTCTGATTAAAGAAATTAAAAAAAGATTTTCATTGTAATTTTTGTACACATTGAGACTCGTTTGATAATGGAGTCATGGATTCTTTTCCCGTCTACGAAAACATTTTTCGTATGACGGGATTTAAACCTACAACCACTTGGGCAATTTTGTATTGGCAGGCAAGCGCCTTATTCATCAAGCTAATGATTATCCCCTTACTCTACAACTCACTCCTACAAAAAAAAGCCTTTCTTTCACAAAACATTAAAAATCGTGAATCTTTGTTTTCAGTTCCAGGTCAGTCGCCACGCACTGACATCGGCAGCTTCGAGGTATCGGAGAACAACGTCAATCGCGACGTCTACCTCTACTGGCAGTCTATACCGCGGTACCTCGAGAACGGCGATAACTTCACGTATAAGGTATTCCAAGTAGAAGATAACGGCAGGCGCAATATCCTCGTGCATAACGAAACGTATAGCACATACGCCAAGTTCCGAGGTTTGGGCCATCACAGCAGCTATCACTTCGAGATTGTTGCTAGCAACGAAGTCGGTATATACGAGAAGCCCGCCAAGATCTACGTGCCCAGTCGCAATTTCCGTGAGTTTCGCTACATCTTCTATATTTTCTTACCTGTTTATTTACTTTTCTGACGCTCAATTTATGTTATGATTTAAACAATTTATTTTATGATTTAAATAGTTTTTCTTAAGCTAGAAGTTATCAGATAAACAACTTGTAATTAAATTAAAAAAGATTTTAATTTCATCGTGAAATTCATTAAACCGGTATTAAAAAAAGGATATGTTGATTCTAGAATTATCAATCCAAATATTGTGTTTCATTGTTTAATTATCTTCATATTTGTTTGCTTTTTTAGTACCAAAAGAGCCGGTGGCATTCACAAAGATTGCCTTCGACGATGGACTGTACGAGCTATCTTGGAAACCGCCAATCGAAGGCGAAAGCGAGATAACGAATTACACCATTTTCTGGTGCGAAAACGATAGAGATCGTCCTTATCAATGCACAGTAAGTAATTCACATAATTTCTCGCAAGAGTTTTTATCGATCTTTTTCAGAAATAAACGATTAAGCGCGCTTAATTATTTCTACTAAAGCGCTTTCTAGCTAAATGGAATTTCCGGAATAGTTGAAAAATTATCAAGCGCAATAAAATAAATTTTATTACTCTAATTATATATTCATATTTTCGCATGAGCACGTTGAAAAGGAAATTTCGACATGCACGTTTCAAATGTTTCTTTTTTTTTATAATTTTGTTCAGAAAAAGCAAATATTAAAATATTAAAGTACATCTATAGCTTGCTATGTGTAAAAATGTTAAACTCTTGAATTTGGATTCATATAATATACTACACATATAATAAAAAATGATAACTTAAATTTAAATTTTCTTCATTTCCATAAAAGAATAAAATAAAAATCATTTTCTTTATTTTTGTTTGAACAGGGGTACCTCGAATGGGTGCATGTCCCGAAAACAACGATGGTGTACAACGTAACGGTACCGCTACCCAAAAAAGTCTATCAGTTCGCTATATCAGCCAACACGGAACGTGCAAGCAGCGGTATGATGTGGGCCTCGTGCACCGTCATCCACAACAAAGTCGTAGGCAAGATGAAAACGGTCTGGATAAATCGGATCGGCTCGACGTTCATCGAGGTCGGCTGGAAGCTCGACTGCTCTGATCGTATCGGCATCGTGGAGGGCTTCAAGATTTACTACTGCCCCATCGTCTCGCCTTACAATCTGAACTGCAAGGGACCTCAGCTTAACACCACCATTAAAGCCGATTTGAATACTATTAGGGGTGAAGTCAGGGGACTGAAGCCCTACACGACTTACATGATCGCCGTAGCTGTTCTTACGAAGGTGCGTGCGCTTTTCTTTTTATTTTTAATTCGTCGAAAGAGTAAAGTTTGCTTTTAATTTTATAAGGCTTGAGTTATCTCAGAATGCTTGCAGTTTTTTAAATGCTGTAAAGAAGTAAAATGAGATAAAATTGTATATCCTTGTTATAAATTTAGAATTCAATTCTATTGTATCTTTTATAATATTGAAAAAACTTATTCTGATTAAAATTGTTAAAAAGGTATTGTATTACCGTGTCAATGATATTAAAAATAATTATTGTCCTGTTCAATAAAGGGACACTCAGAAGCTAAATAAAAGCAAGCAGGTCTTTCAAAAATTTTCATCCTTGAAACTTTAAAACAAATATATTTCCTCTTGATTGAAATTATTGATTATTTTACTCATTAACCGACAGAACGGCGAGGGCCAGCACAGTGACCCGCTCTACAACACAACAATGGAATCTACTCCGAGCGAGCCACCTCGCGATGTAGTGGTCCGTAACGTCACCAATACCACAATGCACGTCGATTGGAAGGAACCTTTTGCCATGAACGGCGTACTGCGCTACTACGTCGTGCACTACAACGAACTGGAGAAAAAGGTTGAAGAAGTCTCGAACGTCGAGCTGCGAGGTCTACTTGCCAATACGAATTACAGTATTCGAGTTGCTGCGTGTACCGTCGATTGCAGTGCAAAATCTCAAACGGTGTATGCCCTCACCGAGATCGGCGTGCCCGACAGAATTGCGATACCCACAGTCAGATTCGTTAATTCCAGCCAGGTTAAAGTGCTTTGGGCCAAACCACAGAGGCCCGCTGGATTACTTGATTACTATCAGATCAAGAGTATCGATGGAGAGATACAGAATACTACGACGCTAGGTTAGTACTATCTTTTATAAATAATATCTTTTTAGCTAATAAAATTCGAGAATTTTAAGATTGGGGTTTAGAATGAAAAAATTTTAATAATTTTACTTATAATGACACTAGAATGATTTTTGACAGTTTTGTCAATCCTTTGATGAAAAGTAATATTAATGAGCGAAAATCGAATCAAGTATATATTCTATAAGTACTTTAAAGTACTTTTAATAGTGCTAGACGAGGTAGTCTAGTAATGTAAGAATTATTTAATCTTAAATTTTTTATTATGACAGATCAACTATGCTTTTAATTTCTGTTAATATTGCAATCTTCAAATTTTCACAATAATGCCACACATTTTTTACCCCGAGTTTGATGAATTATTATTAATAAAGATTTTGCTTTTAATGCTATCCGTACAGAGGCTTCATTGACGATTCCCGACTGCAACACCGTTGGCAGAGAGAAACTTTATAGGTTCCAAGTCAGAGCTGTGAATATCGCGCCGAATAACGATCATCTTTTTGGTAACTGGTCAGATGCTGGCGAAGGAAACTGCTTCAGTAATGGTATGTCCTCCTATTTTTCACAGTTGAAAACTCTATAACCTTTGAATTTAGAAAATAATTAATGAAAATGATTTATTTTTCTCAGGTCCCTCTTATCGTGTATGGATAATTATTTGGGTGATAGGAAGTGTCTCCGGAATTGCGTTTGTCTTTTGCCTTGCGTATTCTTCTAAAAGGTAAGACATGTTCTTTTTAGTTACTCGTAGCATTCATATACCCAAAAAAAATATTAGAAAATTGAATGTGCTTGCTATAATGAATACTTACGATTCCACAGAGTATGGCTTAAATGTAAGGCGATGCAGGATTGCGAAGTCGAACTGCCACCTGGAATAGAACCTAATATGGTAGTTATCACAAATACCTTAATAAATTCACAATTATAAATCAGCATTAAAAATAATATAAAATAAAATTACGATTTTCTTCTCTAGAAACTCTTGCAAAAGACCGGAGAGCAGCACATACGCCAGTCTTCAGCAGACTCGAGCGGCTGCTCAAGTGGTCAGGAATCGGTCACATCGTCGCTTACCTCGGACTCTCAAGTGTCGAGCGACAGCGGTGCCGAAGTAGACCCCGTCGTGTCCAACAAGCTCATAATCGACGCAACAACGAACTCGACGACGACGACGTCGCCCGCCTGGGAATCATCGAGCCTACGTCAGCGCAACGTGGCTGGCGCCTCAAAACCCAGTCTCGACGGCGCCTCGAGATGGGATCCCTATGTGAAAGTAGCCAAGGGCTCCAATGAGCTCATTATGCCCACAGCGCCAGCTGACTCGCTCTCCCTCGCTAGATCCACTCCCAATCTCAGCGATAACACAGGATACGCTGTCTCTCAGCAGACCTGGTCCTCCACAGGTGTGTACAAACCTTTCTTATTGCTTACGTGAAAAGCTTACGTTTATTTTCTTAATATTGAATATAATGAATATTGTTTAGAAGGAATAAGTTACTTTTGCAAGATTAAAATTGAATTTTAAGATTGAGATTGCGATAGATCTTTACTTTACACACACTTAACAAATTTTTACTTTGGTAAATTGTAGGTTATATAAGTATGCCATCATCGGAAGAAATGGCGAGTAATCCGAGTCCAGTTCCTAAACAAAACCTGAACGTAGGCAGTTACAGCGTCGTCGGAGTGATGCCCAAATCCCCGTTGCGCTGTAAATCCGAGGAAGAGACGATTTCATTGGCTAAGGCGAAAACCGAGTCAGAAATTAAACCTACCACGAACCCTTATGTTAGTCTTGTTTCACTTGAACAGAAGTCAAAGGTAATATTTGAAAATCTTCTATGACTTAATCATCCCGTTAGTTTTCAGACGTACAATTTATAGTCAACTTGTCCATGAAGTTTGCATTGTCCGTCTTGAAAAAAGCATAAATCATTTAAAATTTAAGTTTAAACAATGTTTTCTTCTGTAAATATCATGGTCTTTTTAAAAATTATTTTTTCCAAAAAGTAAATATCTGGGACTGCTCAAATAGTAATAACAATCTACAACAAATCGATGGCATAGAAAGTTATATTAATCTACATCAATTTAATTTTATTCAACAAAAAAATTAACTGTTTTAATTAAAAATATTGATGATTTCTAGAACTCCGAATTCGAAACTTCACAAATCATACTTATTTCAGGACAATACGAAGAGAGCACTGGATGCGCTGCGAGTCTTCGATGACTTAAGCTTCGACAAGTCGAAGCAGATTCAGTCTCCGTCCCAGCAGCAGCCGGACAAACTCTCGAGGCCGTACGTCCAGACCGGCTTCCTCGAAACAAAGAAGTCCCCGTCGCCGTTCGACTCGAGGCGAAAGCCCGCAACCGCGATCAGCACCCAGGGGACCCCTCATTTCTTCGCTCAGAGCTCCTTAGCCGAGGATCTTGCCAGCAAGCTGATGCCCACGTCGAGCACCGTCACTCAGCAGTCGGACTCGAAACCGTACGTCACAGTTGCCTCGCTTGCCGAAACGACGACGAGAAAGGCCGCGGAAGCAGCCACGATACCGTCCAACAAACCCTATATACCCGTAAGCTCGTTAATGGGCGGCGCCGAGGCGAAAGGCCCGCCACAGCAGAGCTCGAGTTCTGCCTTGCAGATGCTACAGCAGCCCAAGTCTGATGATCTAGACGCTTCCACTTCCGCGGACGTTGAGGATCAAGAGAAAGTTGGGTGAGTTCCTTTTTTTTCACTGAACACTGTCTTACTTTCGATAGAGTTAAAAAGATTTTTTAAGTCCATTTTAAAATTCTTTCCTTATATAGAAATGTGCATATATTTAAATTAAGCAATGAAAACTAATATAATAAGGCACGTATTGACCATACCAGTACTTCGAAGTAATTTATCATGTTTCTTTTTAATATTTAACGACGAATAAAATCTAATGTATTTTCTACTCGCAGTCTCTACCCCTCGCTGGACCTCGAAATGAAAGACGATGCCTCAGCCCCGTCGCCGACCTCGTCGGAAAGTTCACCAGCCTCGACGTTCACTCTATGTTGGCAGCCCAACAAGACGCAAGCCGATTCCTGTCCGTCGGAGCTCACGCAGCCAGAGCCGCAGCCACAGCAGCCGCAGCCCGTGAAATCGACGTCGGGCTACGTTATGCGGCCCGAGCAGAAGCAGTCCAAGCTTGCCACACGTTTCCCCGCCAAACCGCAGCCGCAGCAGCAGCAAATCGGACAGTCGGACGAACAGTACAGTAAAGTAGGAGTAGCGCCGCGCACGATGCACTGAAGGGAAACGGGGCGCGAAAAGCTGGGCACCGTTTGACACTCTTTCCTTTTTTCTTACTCTATTTCTTTTTCTTTCTGTTCTTGTTATGTCGTAGCGCGTGATATATCAAGTCTGCGAAACCGAAACTCAGAGCTGGATTTTTGCTACTTTTTTTCTCTCGTGAGTCGTTGGTCTCGAGAACTATGCGCGGGTTTTCGGATTTTTTTTGAGAATATGCATCGGTCGATTATGTTTTAATATATCAGTTATAAATTATTTTCTTAGATTCTTATTTTTGTATCAGAATGTGTTGTTCCCTTTTGTAATTTATTACATTTTTAGAAAGTTATTGAATAATCAGGGTAAAAATTAAACTTTTTAAGATCTATTATTACGAGTCCAGTTTATTAACTGTTTGACTTCAGACTAGCATCCAATTTACTTGATTTAAAACTAGAAAGAATGAAAGTATATTAAGATAGTAAATGTAGTTTTTATTTAGTATTTGAATACAATAAGTTGGTTGTTAGTTTATAATGTTAGAGCAAGTAGTTTTCGAGATTCACGATTTACTTATAACGAGACTGCTTCAATGATGCATTGTTGTTTAATCATTGTAACTGATATTAGAAATTGATCATTGAATAAGTTAAGTTTCGAATTGAAAAGAAATGGCTGAAATCTTTTACTATTTACAATATGGAGAATCTGAATTTTCCTTGATTTCGGTTTGTAGCTTTCATTTATGTTAAAACGTATTTCTGAGATAGAAATTGTTAGAGTTTCCTTAAATATTATTATAGAACGAGTATTTAATTAATTATTTTTAAAGTAAATATTAGTTGAATTAGTCAGTATAAAAAATAAATTAATTAAATATTTGTTTATTAGTAGTGAAGATATTATGTGATAGATACAATATTTTTTATTATAAAAATCGACATTTGATACTTTTTTTTTGTTAAGTGTACCTGTTACTAAAAAGAATCAAAGTAATTTGTTATTAGACTGAATTTTTTACCGACGAGAAAAAATTCTTAGACTAACAATTTACTTTTCTAAACTTAATACTTTAGTGGTAGGTGAAATTTTAACAAAGAAATTTATTGGCTAATGAAATTTTTTTATCCATATACTAAACTGTAGCAGTTTTTATCACAGAAGTGCACAATTCATATGTAAAAACGTTTCTGTCGACTTTGTGTAGCAATATTAACTCATTAGCACTGATTTGTAAAGAAAAGTGTGTTGCAAATTATCCATTTTTAGTTTTGCCGAAATGGCTTTAAATAATCATTTTTTACTAAAAATAATTGGGCATGTTCTGGTTAAAATGAATCATTCAGAATTAATGGAATTACTTGTAAAAAATTTTTTTTACTTTTTCCAGTTTATTATTCTAAGTACGAATCAATTTGTTATTGGTACTTAAAAATATTTAAAATATTGTTAATACTTTTCGCATGTTTTCAAATATGTACATTTGTTGAGATTTTTAAATAATAATAATCTTGATTAACTTATAAATAAATTTTATAAAATGGATAAAAACACATTGGTGCTAATAAGCTATACAAAATAAGTTATTTATATCGACAATGATTACTTTATAAAATTAGTTTAATTTCGCTTTAAGAACTGAACAGTTAAGTAATATTCGTTGAAAGAACTTAATTGCTACACTGACGTTCTTAAAGTGAACTAAACTATTGTTAAGTAAAATAATCTTTTAAGACTAAAGTAATGAAGTTTTATCTTATCGCTATTTTTTTCGCTTTGCTCATACTCAGCAAAAACAATAACGGTAGACAATTATTAAGATTTTTCAAAGACATGTCGATGTGAATGAATTGTGAGTTTGCTAATCGTACTGCCTTACTTTTAAGATACTTGAACTTGACACAGTTTATATCTTGTTGAACAATTTTTCATTGCATCATTTTTCCCTTCCTGGATCAAATAATATAAATCCTTGAAAGTCTCAGCAACAGATGAACGTAGCCATGATAAAAATTGTACACTGTAATTACTCTATACTTTAATTAATATATTACACATATATTTATCTTAAAGTTATAAAAAGGATATTCATTTAATTTTTAATCGAAAAGAAAACGCAGTTTGTGTTCTCTTCTTTTAGCTTTCTTACTTTTGTACATTATTTTCATTCTATTAAAAAGTTAAATAGTAATTTGTAAAGTACGCGCTCGGATTGAAAAATATAATTAAGATAATAGAATGACTAGTATAAAAGACAAACGTAATAGTTTCTAATACAAATGTCGAATATTTTTATTAAGCATAATAAACTATAAAGTAAAGGCTATGCAAAACGCACTGTACTCCCTTTTTCTCCCTAAATCGAATGGTTAAATCAACGGAACATTTTAATTCACAACTGACAGTTTAGGTAAAAAGATTTTTTCCTCTCTCACTCTCCTCTGTCCACTTCTCTTTTTGTACGGTGCAGAACTATATAATACACGATCAACGTGTCGTTTCTGTTATTATACGATAAAATTTCACTATGTGAATGGCACACCGTCCACAAATACGTATTCGGATGGTATAACAAACAAATAAAACTCGAAAAAATTGTGTATTCTTTTTGTATTGATTGATTGACGAGATGCGCAATGAAAAGATAAACGCACGACGAAGATCATTTTTTTCAGTTGTATGTTGTTACATGCGTAAAGCTAACTTAAGCGAAACTTACACGTCCATGAGAGAAAGAAATAATAATAATTATTAAAAGAAAAAAAATGAGAGTAAGGACTAGAAGGTTTTAGTAAAAATAGTATTTATATACGATACTTCTGTACAAACTCGTTCACCTCATAACCGTTTTCCCGTTATGCGAATAATTTGATCAGGTAATAAATATGCGTGATCGGTGAGTACAAATTCTCGTAAACTTTCTCTCAACAGAATTTTTTGATTTTTTTTTTCGAAATGTGAGTTTTCCTCGCTTCGTCGTTATTACAAGTATAATATTTACACAAATAAAGATTAAGAAAAAAAATATAGTGTGTTCTCGTTTGTGCGCATGTCCTTTTCTGCAAAAAATTCATACTATAAAAATTGGATCACGGAGTATTCCATTATTCGCAAAAATACTTATTCACCGCAATTATAGACACTGCTACATATCCTTTAATTTCTTGCTTTTTTAATTAACATTAATAATTTACACAATTTTTTTAACGTTACAAATACAGTTTATAAACAATTATTTTTTTTTTCCTTTTCGTATCAATAAACTGATTAATGCATCAATGCAAAGTATAATATTTATACACTTAGAATCTTTAATGCATTATTCAGATCATTTATTCAAAATCTGCATTTCATTACACAAAAAATTTATATAAACTGCTTAGCTTCTCCCTTATTTCCTCACAATTACACATTCAATCACTCAAATAGATCCAAGAAAATGATACATTTTTGCTTTTCTCTTTAATTTTACACATAGTCTAATTTTTTTAATACTCGCCAAATATATCGATTTTGTACGTCTGTACGTGTATACATATAATTTTGCATTCGTAGCAATCACAGCTCATGCTAACAAGCGATGTTTCAATATCCTTTTTAATAGTTTCTTTTGATGTTCAGTAATCCAATTTTTCTTTTCGATTAGAAGTTTTTTTCTTTTTCTCTTTTTACCTCTTTTTTTTCTCTTTCGCAAATTCATCACTAATGCTCGAGATTTAATTTCCAAGTACGCTTTAAGCCGATTTCCCACTTTAAGCTTTCAGAGTGCACTTTTAAATAATTAATGGAAGATTTGAAAAGATAAGCTCGTTTTTAAATCTGTCAGTAGCTTTCCATTTTTTGTATTTTTTTTGAATTCGTATCAGGTTTTGAGGGAAGTCTACGTAATAGTCTAAATGTATTCGACGAATCATCAAATTTCCGTAAAATTTCTTTATTCTACTAAAATTTTTTGTCAAGTTTATTATGAAACAGTCACATTAATCATACCGTTAACAAAATCTACGTAGCTCATTACTTAGTTTATCTCTGCTATTATTTTATATAGTATTATTTTTCTTTTTTTCTTAATTAATCAACGTAGAGACAACGTTGCGTATGAACAATATAGCAATGAATAAAAGTAAAAGAAAATAAAACAAACATAAAGTGGAAATGGAAACTTACCGAATGCATCGAATCTAATGACTGGTTTAAGATATTACCACACGAAAAACCGACAATTAGCTATGAATTATTATAAGAAGGCTTACAGAAATTTTTTTTGACATCGAGAAACACTCGCAAGTAAAACTAATAAGTTTAAAACACTGGAAACTTACAATACCCTATTTACATACTTTATTATCTATCTATCAAATCCATTGTTCCGTGTTTTGGTAACACTATTCTGAGACTTATAAGAATTAATATATATATATATTTCTCTCGCATTATCCAAAAAGAAAGGAAAAATGATCTAACGAAAAATCGTTTAATCGTTCATTTGTCATTTGAGAGAATAATATAACACTTGCGAATATAATTTTGTAAATTTTACAGTAAATAACAAATAATCTCTAGCTTATTTTTTTTTTCAAATTAGAATAAATATTAATTATGACAGAGTAATAACTCAAGATTATTAAAAACGTTGATGTACACAAATTAAAAAGAAAAATTCATTACACATCGAAAGAAGTAACTTTTCAAATTTCAGATTGTAAAAATATTGCTTTTATGCCACCCATGCATGCTATATATCACGGTTTAATATTAAGACATATTTTACGAAAATACTGCCATCAGAATCAATATTTTCGATTTCAATAACGTCGTAACTAAACATTACTTAAATACTTGTTACAATTGCAACAGCCATATTTTTAAAATGCCATGCAATGTTATCCTTATTAATCACATTTCGTGTAAAAACTTTAAGAAAGCTCAGCTACAACATGTAACACATTTTAAGAAATTTTCTTTTTGTGAGAATCAAGGGTCCTTATCTTTCACGATGAAAGTAGTTCTCGAAAGTAATCAGAAATACATCTGGTAAGAAGAACATGTCAATTCGTTTTAGGTGTAAGGATCGTTTGTCGCGAAATCGTTTTCGCCATGTTAATCCCTCCGCATCGAGCGTATTAAGAAAAAAAAGAAAAGAAAAAAAGTATAGCGAAAACATCGAGCGAATGTGCGATCGGAATTCGCGACAATCAGATTCTCTGACACGATACACACATCTAACATACGCGTGCATACACATACACACATAGACACACACTTGAGTACTCTATAAGCGTCGCTTCGATTCGCGCACATTCGCCGGCTGACTCGCCTTTTTGCCATTGACCTCACTGTAAAAAATCCATTTGTAAAGCTACTCTGAGAGCAGGTGACTCTTTTTCCAAGTCCGTGTACTCTCAGAGGAGTAAACTTAGAGTTAAAATAAAAATAATTGTACATTACTTAGCCTGTAAATTTAAAAATGGGATGGTACTTTATACGTATAGATAGATAGAAGAGTGGTCATCGGATTTCATGTTTGTATGTAGTAATTTTACAAATAATTTGTAAATGTACAAATAACCTGTAATTTTTACAAATAAATTGTAAATGTACAAATGAGCTGTAATTTTACAAATGATTCGTAAACTTACAAAAAAAGAAAAAAATAAAGTATCTTGTAATTTTAAAGAATATTTATTTTAATACAAAAAATAAAGGAAGAAAATGAAAAGTGTTTAAATAATTTTTGAATCTTTTTATTACTGTAAGAAAATTTACAAAATGTTTTTACTAAATAACTACTATATATATATATATATATTATAAATATATCTTTGTAATGCGGCAATTATATATATATATATATATATATATATATAGCACGCTACAAAAGTGCATCACATATTGTGACTTGCGAGGCGAGAGTGGATAAGTGTCACGCAGGAGATGCGAGAGCATTATAGACACGCGAATAGAAGCACATTATATACTATAGAGCAGGAGTATATTATATTATAGTGAGAGATTAGAGAGCGATGTTAAGAGGTGTATAGGAATACTTGTGTGCGGATGGTTGAGTGAAAGAGGAGTATTGAGTGACAAATCGCGTAGAGATTTAAGTATATATATTTCTGTTTATAAACACGCCCTAGCAAGTACAGTGCTAGAGTCAGACTGACTCTCTCATCACCCGCAACACACTATATACAGCATATATAGATTTAATAATTTATTAAATTGAATATCTGAGACAATGTGAAAAGTGCGATAATAAGGCCGATAACGAATCTCACCTGTCCCAAGGAGCAGCTCCCGCAGACCGCAAAGTACGAGGGACCTTATAATTGGATGCTGGGCTGTGTCAACCCTGATGAAATCAATTGGAAAGCCGCGGTATTAGCATGTGAGCAATGGACAATGAACTACTTACAGTGCGGAAGACAGAGTGAACAAATATGTGCAATTGCCGCGGGTGAACCGCATACTAGTGTTAATCTGCTCAGCTCTCTCTCTCTGTCTTTCTCTCCTGCTGCATCATAAATAGCGCGGATTATGAGACGCCGTTATATAAACGGCCAAAGAGCCGAAGAACAATTATTATAGCACAGGGTACGTATAGGGGAAAGAATATCGGTCTCCTCGCTTATCGACTCTCCTCTTATTCGCATGTACACGACAGCGAGAATATGAGAGTTTGTGTGAAAAATACGAAATTATCTGCAGTCGACTCCATGTATGGCTATATAAACGAGCCGAACCGAATCTGTAAATGTAAATCTTTTTTCTACAATTAATTTACTTTTTTTTAGAATATAGATTTTTGTGTTGTAAACATTGTATTTATTCATTTTGTGGACCTATATACCACCTATTTATCCACCTTCCCATCAGTTTCTTGCTCCGAATGATTTCCAATAGGAATATAAGTAAAGTACGTAATCCCTATTTCCAAGGAGTTCTTGGGGAGCAGCCAAAAGCTAACCAAAAGTTGATCATGATGTGATCAAAAGACAGATAAGCAAAGGCAAAAAAAAATGTTTCTCTAACACTTACAGTGTCTTCAAAAACGGTTTAATTTACTCCTAAATCTTATTTAACCATTCATTAAAATTTTATTAGCCCTTTATCATTACATGAGAATTTATAATTTCATATAGCTTTTTGAGCCAACTCTGTACCATGAATGTTCTATTTAACCAAAGACTTTTGAAAATAATAGATTCTCTATATAGAGATAGAAAAACCTTTTTTAAATTTTTGCCGAGTGCTCAAATTCTATATACTTAGCAGCTTGTACTCTGCAAAGAGAGAATTTAATTTTCTTATCATAAACATTTATTATTAATAATTAAGCATTAAGTTTCTCCTTATAAAACGAAAAATTTATTAGAGGCACTAGAGCGCTGACCATTCATTGATTTTAGCGCTTCGCATTCAGTGACTAGTCCCGAATTTTCACTGTTTTCTTGAAAATAATTGCTCCTAGCAAAAAGAGTTTAGGAGAAAAAAAAACTTTTGTTTTGTTGTATTCTACAAGCTTTACGTTTAATACTTTTACAACAAATTATAAATATTCGTGTTAAAGCCCAAAATAGATCTTTTTTAGATTATTTAAGCACTGTTAACTGTTTTTCCAGTGATATTTTGAAAATAGTCACACCTAAAAAAAAAGTATCAAAAAGTATTGATTCGTTATATTCAACAAGAATTAACTTTTATCGGAAATCAATTATGGAAGAAAATAGATAGTTATTATTGGTGATTTTCTATGACTATTTTGGAAGAAATTAGATAAAACTGTTTAACATAAAAAAAATATGTATTTTCAAGTACTTCAATTTCTTCTTTTTATACTTTTACAAGAAATTGATTTCTTTTTCGAGTTAAAGTTAAAAGTTACGGTTTTTCGACATTTTTAAAAGACCCACCATTTCAAAACCTTTGGATAAATATGGTCCAAAATTTATTTCTATTCTGTAACTTAATAAGGAAATCCCCAAAGTTTCAACTCGATCCGTTTTAAATTTTCAAAAAAAAAACGATAAACTTGATAATATACAGTTGTGTGCAAAAGTTTCCGGCCAAAGAGAATTTTGTAATAAAATATAGTATAAAGAATATAAAATGAAAATGCAAGTCTATCATGGTAATGTATATTTATTATACTATCAAAATACGTAATCAAAAAATTTTATACATCAATCAACATTTGTTTATAACAAAAACAAATATTTTGGCTTATTCATAAGTATCCTACTACTTACACTAAACTTAAGAAAAATAACACTGTAACTCAATGAAAAAATTCCAATAACAAAAAAAGGTAATTTTTGGATCAATATTTGGTAGCCATACCCTTTGCTTGTTAATTGTTATACATTTTTTGATTACATATTTTGATAGTATAGCACTTTCTGCTATTATGAAAATATACGGCACTTCCGTGTAGTTGTCGTGCATTATAAAATTGTATAATGTACAAATAATGTGTATGTAATGTAATATAATCCCGGAAGAACTGAAAAGAAAACAAGACTATATCACTTATTTCATTGAATTCTATATTTCTAATAATTATAAATATTGGAATTCGCAAAAAATTCTATATCTATTCACATAATGAATATGTACAATTTATGTAACAACTAAATATTATTTTGTTTATTTCTCATAAAAAATGGATGAATCTTATCGATCGATTTCACCAAATACAACATCAAGGGTACCAATAATTGCTACAATATCAGCCAACATGTGGCCAGGACCCATTATTTGTAAAGCAGCAAGATGAGCAAATCCAGGAGCCTTTACTTTGCATCTATATGGCTTGGAGCTACCATCACTCACTAAATAGACACCAAATTCTCCTTTTGGAGCTTCAATGGCTGTATATGTGGCGCCAGGTGGCACTTGAAAGCCTTGAGTAAAGAGTTTAAAGTGATGAATTAATGCTTCCATACTATTTTTCATTTCTTTCCTACTAGGTGGTGCTATTTTTGCATCGTCTGTTCGTACTTCTCCTCTAGGCATTTGGTTTAAACATTGTTCAATAATCCGAAGAGACTGCCTCATTTCTTCTATACGGCATAGATACCTGGTCGTAAAGTATTACAGAAGTTTACTTATCAATTTTACGGCTTTTTGATAAAATATTGATATAATAATTTAAAAATTGATAGATTTGTTAATTAGCTTCATTGTTCGCAAAAGTCTCATAAAGACGAAGGTTTGAAGAATTGATCGCAGCGATAAATATAAACGCTTATTTATTAGCGACGTTTCGGGAGTTTTTTGTATACTCCCCTCCTCATGCTTAGCTTAGTTAACCCTTAGAGGGCCGGGATGACGCCTTGAGGCGTCAAGACTTTTATGTAAGATTTCTGAGACTAATCATGCATATGAGCATAAATATATACATGATAACCTTGTTTATGAAGTAAACAACAAGTACATCCCTTATAAGAGTAAAAATACAATAGTAAAGGGGTGAAAACTACCACTATCGGAAAGCGGTTGATTTAGGAATTTTCATTGAAAGAGTTTAGGCTAAAAAAACTACCCCTCTTAGGGCTAGATTTTGAAATTTATGAAGGAATCAACTATTTCTTATCCTCCTAGACCCAAAGAATGCTGAGAGACATACTCCTAAGTTGAGAATTAATTTTTAGAGAATTTTAAAAATTTTAACGTGGCCTTACACCATACAGGGCCAGGATCACGCCTTGAGGCGTCATACCAATGACTCGCCGACATTTGGCAATAGTTTGATCAAAAGCGGGGGACTTTTTCCCTCATTTCTATGGAGATACTGAACTCTCAAATCCCGGTCCTTTCAGGGTTAAATAATTTCTTTGTCACACAGTTGTCAATGTGGTTTTATATAAAAAAAGGTAACGAAGTATTTGACTAAAATTTTTATATATGCTTAAGATTAAAAGCGTAGAACACTTTTTAGATAAATCTGAAAGATGCTCTCCCGAGTCTCGCAATCGACATAGAAGTCTATGCGTTACAAGATTCAGGGGTAAAAATTCTAGTCAACTGCTCCGTTACCTTTTATTGTATAATACCACATTGACGATTACGTGGCAAAGAAATTATTTAACTCAGCTAAGCCTGAAGAGGAAGGTAAACAAAAAAACTCCCAAAACGTCGCTAATAAATAAGCATTTATAATTAGTTCGCTGCGATCAATTCTTCAAACCTTCCTTAAAAAAATTGATAGATCTAGATTGATCATAAAGATTTCAGACTGTATAGATGGATGCACGTTGAAGAAATTGGTCATTGCTCAAAACCTAATAATTTTATTTTGTATTATTCTTTTACATATTCACTATAAGATACATTTATAGTTACAAACTAAGATTCAACAAACGTCAAATCTAATATTATACGCGATCTAAAATTTTTGGTTGTGGTAGAAACCTTGTAAGTGATATGAGCAATTACCATATAAATAGCTAAAAAGTTCATTCATCCAATAAAGATTCTTTTAACAAAAAAAAGAAATTTCAGATTTGCAAAAACTTGCGCATTTTTTCTTAATAATTATGGGTTTTCGCGATTAGTAGTAATAAAAAACTTGTGCATAATAAGAATTGAAAATAATGAAAAGCGTATGAATAAAATAACCGATTTTGATCATTACAACGCATACCTTAGATTTTAAAAGCACAATTTGAAAATGAATTGATTTAAAAAAATGGAAATATAGTAAAGAAATTACCTGTCGTAACAATCACCTCTTGTACCGATAGGAACATCGAAGTCTACAAGATCATATGCATCATATGGCTCAGTTTTTCTAATATCCCATCTTATTCCTGATCCTCGAATCATAACTCCACTAAATCCATAATTTAAAGCATCTTCAGAACTTACTACACCAATATCCTTTGTACGTTGAACCCAAATTCTGTTTTCTGATAAAACATCTTCAATTTCATCAATCCTTTCTGAATAAGTTCTAGCCCATGCATATATATCATCCATAAGACCAAGTGGAAGATCAAGTGCTACTCCACCAGGTCTAACATATGCAGAATGCATACGTGCACCACTTGCACGTTCATAAAATTCCATAAGTTTCTCGCGCTCTTCAAAGAGCCAAAAGAATGGTGTAAGAGCACCTACATCCAAAGCATGGGTTCCAATTCCCATAATATGATTCAATATTCTTGTTATTTCACCATACAAAGCTTAAAAGTAAATATCATAAGATAAATATTATTTTGTTTCACAATACAACAAATATCATTAAACTTATTACTTACTTCGTATATATTTTGCACGTAATGGTACTTGAATATTTAGAAGTTTCTCTATAGCAATGGAGAAACATTGCTCATTGCACATCATCGATACATAGTCAAGACGATCAAAGTAGGGTAAAGCTTGTGTATACGTTTTATATTCAATAAGCTTTTCTGTACCTCGATGAAGCAGTCCTACATGAGGATCAGCATTCAAAACTACTTCACCATCCAACTCTAATACTAGTCGGAGCACACCATGAGCGGCTGGATGTTGAGGACCAAAATTTACTTTAATATTTTTCAAAGTTTTAGGTGGAGGTAATTGCTCTTGTACATAAGGTGGAAATTTCCACTTTGGTGTTTCTTCTTGTGGAACCCATAAGGGTCCTGTAAATTGATCAACATATTCCTTGTCTGGATACCACTCTGAGGCTGAACGGCTGTTTAATTAAAGATATTAAATAGTAAATAACAAGTGATAACAATTATGAAATTTATTTTAATACATGTAAATTGTATAAATACTGTAGATAATGATATAAATAATATTCAAATTTATAAGATTGATAACTTTTAAAATGTAGGTACTTGTTCTAGAGTGAGAACTCCTAATTATTCTCAACCTGTATGGTTCAAAGTGTCAAAATTATAAAAATTTTGTTGGCAAACACAGATATGTCTAAGAAACTACACTTTATATACATACTTATTTATATGTATGTTACAATAAATTTTGTAATTTTAACTTAAGTATTACTGTAAAGAGAAGCTTATACACAATAATCTCTTGAAACAGTTATTTGAAATAATTTGCAAATAGTTTATCTTCTCATTTTTTGGCTTATAAGGCTCCAAAATTAAATTAATAATTTTATATTATGAAAAATAAAACTTGCTCATAGGTTACTTTAGCATTATATAACGTGTTTGACAGTACAAGCAAATGAATTAATAAACAATAAAGCGTAAACTCACTTCACAGACAAAAGAGGTACAGCGTGTTTTCCTAAAGTTTTACTGTCAAGTAAGAATGGTGAAGATTTTTTTAAGACAGTTCTCAATACTCCAGTCGCCATTTCTTCAACTAATTAAAGAGACTTTGGGCCCCATCTACAAGAGCCTTCCTGGGCTCCAAAGCGACTGCGCCGTGCAGCGGTCTATCTACAATATGTGAGGTTACGTCGTTACGCTATTCTGTTACTTCTGTTCCGTCAGATCACTCGAGGCTACTGGCTACAAAAGCCTAAGGTGCTTTCATACCAATTTGCTCCATGTACTTGGCAGTCGTTACTTGCCGTTACGTTCTTTCACGAACATTTCACGGAGTAGCGTATCTATTAACTATTTTTATATCGGAGACGTTAAACGTTAAGCAGTAGCTCGTTTACGGATGCCAACTTCGCAAACAGTTGTTATCTGTCACAGGTGTGCCGAATTTTAACATGTTCTACAGACAATATGCATTAGCATAAGTGTATCAGTAAAGCAAAGTGGTAAGTTTTGATACCTCATTTTAATATCAATTAACGCTTAAAAGTACGATTTGCAGTCTGCTCAAAATTTCCATTATTAGTTATCTGCTAAAACATTATGGAGTACTTCAAAAGTGGTCTTAAATCGGTTCTTGGTCAACCCAATCCGGACAATCAACCATCAGGAGCTGAGACGGTATAAGTTATAGTTTTTATAATTTCTTACATTTATGATTCCCTTAAATAATACAGGTAATGAATCTAATTTTTCATATATTATACAGGTGGAAAGATTAGTGGATAGAGTGCTGTCATCAACACTTCTTGATGACAGAAGAGATGCATGTCGAGCCTTGAAAGCACTCTCTAGGCCTTACAGAATCGAAGTAGGAGCCCGAGGGATGGATGCTCTAAAATTAGTATTAGATATGGATAAAACTGATTGTGTAATAATAGGATTGGCTTTGGATACACTGTGTAATGTAACAAGTCCTGAAACTTTTGAAGAAGAAGGTAAACGAATAATAATCATTTGGCAGCTTGTCAACAATTCTTATTTACTTCGAACCAATTGTTACAGCTGACAGATGCAGCTCAAAGTACAAAATTGGGGAGCAGTTTACAGAAATATTAATTAAAAATCAAGACACTGTAAGCCAAATATTGAAGTTTCTTGAAGAATTCGATTTTAGAGTTCGGTGGCCTGCTTTAAAGCTACTAACAAATTTGGTATTAAACAAACCAAAAGATATACAAGAAATTATTTTAGTGAGTCCTTTGGGAGTTTCAAAACTTATGGATATGCTAAGTGACAGTAGAGAAGTTATTCGTAATGATGTAAGTTTCTATAAAATATTAATTGTGTGTTTAAAATAAAGAATTCTAGATTATTTTATTTAATTTCAGGCCCTTTTGTTGTTAATACATTTAACCAAAGGAAATACAAATATACAAAAAATTGTAGCATTTGAAAATGCATTTGATAGAATATATGATGTAATTTCACAAGAAGGTGGAATGGAAGGTGGTATTATAGTAGAAGATTGTCTTTTATTTATGGTAAATCTGTTACGAGGGAATTATAGCAATCAAAATTTTTTTAAAGAAGGTATAAAATCTGTAAATTTAATTAATAAATTTAATGCATGTACAAAAATAAGATTTCATTCTTATTAGCTGCCATTATGATTATTTGATTCTGGTTCATTCTTTTGTTCATAATTCAATTAAATCTTTGAAAAATGAATTACTTAATTAATGGTTATGTTTTTAATTGTATCTTGGCATATGGTTGATTATGAGATGCTATGTGAGGTTTTTAGATTAACTTGTTCAGGTAAATGCTTTAGAAAAAAGAAATACAAAATAAAAAAATGTATTTGTTACTACCAATTTTTTTGGGAAATCAGAAAATGTATAAGATGTATATATAAGTAAGGCTATTATAGTATTATTAAAATCGACGGAATTTGAATCGCTTTAAACTTTTTTTATGAAAATAAATCGATTTAGACGGGCCACTTTACAGGGATTCTATACCGCACCACGTAATCAACTTGAAAGTCTATATTCAGGCATATTCATGCCCTGAAAGTTCAGCTGAATTAATAATAATTAATCTGGAATTTCAATTTTTAATTCGACGTAGTCTAAAGTAGATCACGTTAAAGCTTATGGACTTTCTAACATATTCAAATTTTTAAATAGCTGTGTCGGTGACTGATTAGTTTATTTTCATAATTTTCATTTGTGAATAACTCAATAATTAAGCGCTTAATTGAAAAGCGAGCTAGTAAACGTATATATTAGAATGTTCTCATCAATCGAATGGAATCATTTTACTAAATTATTTTCAGGACATCCTATACGGAAAAAATTTTACTTACGACCGCCAATAAAAATTTCTTTATTCCCCGTAGACTCACTTTTTTCTCCCGCATAACTTTTTTGGTTTTTTGAACTTCTGGTTTCATTCGCAACCTGTAATAAATAATTTTTTATAACTGTAAATAATACTGTTGAAGTTGTTAAATTTTCCATTATTAAGTGGTATTAATACGCAGAGCATTGTTTTCGGCCAATGAAGTGGCTACACAGGAGGATCGGAAGTAGAGTACCATATGTCACACGGGAGCAAAGTACATTATTCCCACTTCGCTCGGACTATAAACTTTACATTCGAGAAATAATATTGCACTTTCCTCCCTTGTGACATAATTTACTATTAATCGGAATATTTTCTACTTAATTGGTTAAACTTAATAATGGTTTTAAATGTGGTATTACCAAATAGGATTCCTCCCTCCTACTCTTCCATATGACTGCAATTGCTATTAAAGAATTTTTATGGAACAATTTTAAATTTTGTTGATTGTAATAAAATCAGTATTTCTGGACTGATATGAATTCACTTCAATTAGAGACAATCAGTTTTAAACAGAAATATTTTTAGTATGACCATCAATTATTTTTAATTCAACTGATTTTAATTGACAGAAATAGTTAATTAAAAGACATACCTATGATATCACAGGAATCCCTGTCGAATATATCCAGCTGGATTGCCAGGCAGAAATTCCAATCGAGTTCAGCTGGATTCCGGTGAAAATCACCTAGAAATTCCAATTTCATTTCAATATGATAAACCAGCTGGATATTAAACAGGAATTGGAATGTTTTATAAGAGTTATCGACTGCTTACATATATATATATCTTGTAAGCTAATCTGTATAAGATCTAAGTATTTGCAAGTTGGAAGCGCCAATAACTAATCCATTTGAAATCAATTATCAGGGATATAAATGAACTTAGTTATGCCTCATTAAAAAGTATTGTCGAGATTCGTAAAAAATCACTGCTAGAAATTCGAATCCAAAACACTAAGTTGGGAAATAATTTACCGATAAAAACCAATTATCGCAGATGCAAGTTCGATTGGAAATTTTGTGTCCATAATAATTGACAAATGTTTTGAAGATTCACTGATTGAAACAGATTGACGCGTTTTCAATATTCTACGGAAATATCGAAATTAATCGGTTTACTGATTTAAGTCGATTGATGTAGTATTAAAACTAGATATTTTTAGAAACCTATTAATGTTATTAACTTATTATATATAATTATTATGTATCTTTAAGAATAGTATTATAACTTGCAGGTAGTTATATTCAAAGATTAACACCAATGTTTCAACTAAGTGCAGATGAAGATAAATCCTTTCTTGGTTGGAGTCCCCAGAAAGTGTCAAATGTTCACTGTATGGTTCAGGTTATTCGAGTCTTAGTAGCGCCAAGTGGGCCAGCCCAGGTAAATTACTTTATTTACAAACAATATTTAAATCAATATTAAACATAAAAATTCAGAAATTATTTGTTTTCCCAGTTAGTAGCTTCTTGTCAAAAAATAATGCAATTGTGTGGCTTACTTGATGCTCTTTGTAATATTCTTATGATAAGTGGTGTTCCAGCTGATATACTAACTGAAACAATAAGTGCCGTTGCTGAAGTTATTCGAGGAAATATAAATAATCAAGATTTTTTAGCGAATCTTATGGCCCCTAGTAGTCCTCCAAGGTATGATTATGAGAGTTTGATAAATACAATTTACGTAGTAAAAATAAAATTTTTTAAAAGTTATAAATCGTTTTAAATCGATACAATTGTCACAGGTCTGCTATAGTTGTATTACTTATGTCCATGGTTAATGAAAAACAACCTTTTCTCCTACGATGTGCTGTGCTATATTGCTTCCAATGTTTCCTATACAAAAATAAAATTAGGCAAATGGAACTTGTACAAACTTTACTTCCTCAAGGAAATGACAATCCTTCCTTAACAACAGGTTATTTTTTTTAAGTAATTTAAATTATATTTAACTAATAAATTTAAGTAAATTTTCCTCATTAAAATTGTAGACTGTAAATAAGTTAAGTCTAAAAAACTGTTCACAAGATCTTAGGAAGTACTTAAATGTACGATCTTACGTAGGAACTTTCGAGAAAGCTATTTGTAGCGGCGAAATAACATATCTTGAATACAGAGTATAATATTATTTTGTTTAACTTAATCACATTTAGGAAATCGCCGAATCACGAATGTCATTAACACATACTATGGTCTCAAATTTTATACAGACTGATCAGTAATAATGAGTAAGTTGTAAGAGCGACGATCCGATTTATAAAATTTTACAACTTCGAGATCGCAAAAATGGAATCATTTCAAACGCGTTTAGCTCCAATTTCAAGCAACTTTAAAAAAAAAGATGACTCGTATACACAACCGAAATCAAACCATATTTAAAAAAAATTATTTGAAAATTTTTACGACATTGAGATTCTAAAATTTTATAATCCAAATTTTTCAGTGCATAATTCAAAAATACTTATTTCCTGAGATTTTATTAATTCATTAAATCGACACAAGCGTTTCTGAATCTATAAAAAAATCCGATATTTTTTTATTTATTTTGTAATATTTACGTTACATTTTTGTACCTTATATTCTGTAATATTCAAAAACTTTCGTTAGTTATACATTTTCCATTTCTTTTCGTGTTGGTCCCTTGTATTTTTTTCGTTATTTTACATGATTTATATTATGTTAAGTTTGATTTTTGTTCATAATGAGTAGCTTGAATTCAAATTAGAAAAGATAAAAAAAAATTTAAATCCAATCATAGTCAGGTACTTGATTTTGCTTGCGTTAAAAACTATTTTCTTTATAGGACAGTTATTATGTGGAGGTTTATTATCATCTGATATGCTTTCTAATTGGTTTTCTTCCGTTGCATTGTCGCACGCATTAATCGATAGTCCAAGTGAAAAGGAACATCTACTCCGAGTACTTTTAGCAACGAACATTGGAACTCCACCAGTTACATTAATGCAACAATGTGTTATACTTCTTCAACAGAGCAACAAAATTCAATCCAAGTTGGGTCTTCTAATTTTGTTATGCAGATGGACTTCTTATAGTGAAATTGCTGTGAAATATTTTCTCAACATTGACAATTCTATATCATATTTAATAGCTCTTTTATCTTCACACGAAAGTAATGACGATATGTACGAATTACTACTGCAAGGAATGTGTGCTTTCCTTATTGGAATTTGCGTACATTTTAATGATAACAGTGTTAAAAATTATACCAAGGTATGTAGTACTAACTTCAATGATCAACTGTTAATTAAATTTTTAAAACCAAGTTTGTAAAACTCAACTTATCATGCCTATTTGACACTTAAAGTACAAAAAAGAGTACAATAATCTCTCAATTAATGGCTCCTCTTATTAATATAAGGCTAAATATTGCCAAACCTGGTCAAACTTTGCCCACCATTAGCAATATTTGGCAAACAGTATACATTTGAGACGAATGACAACGTTTGGCATAACATTCGGTAAAGACTGGCAGCTTTTGACAGAGATTCGTAATTTTGGGATAAGTTTGGTAAGCTTTGACAAAGATTGAAAAAATCATTTCTTTTTGACAAAGTTAAGAAACTTTTGTCACAATTAAAAAACTTTTAGCAAAACCAGGCAACTTTCTGGAAAGTTCGGAAACTTTTTGTTAAGTCAGATAATTTTTTTCAATATTTGATGACCGTTGCTGCAAAAAAATTTTCTAATTTTGCCTAATATTGCCAACGCTATTACTTCCTCTAATATTTTACCGTAGAAATACATTTTTATCTTTGCCAAGAGTTACCAAAAATTATCAATAGTTGACAAAAGTTCTTCAATGTTGCGATTTGTCCCAAATGTATATAGACTTGGTAACTTTTAGAAGCTTTTAGAAATGTTTATCAACTTTTGGGAATGTTCGGCAATAAAATTATTAGCACTAGGGAACAATTTGCTTTACAATACATTATTTTAAAAGAAATTTCCTTACACCTCCATAATCAGTCTTGTTAAGAATGTTAATTATTTTTAAGGTAATTTTCCACCAAAATAATACAAGTAGTCAAGGCTGCAATGATATAGTATAAACATTGCGCAAAATGTTATTTGCAATATTTTATGCAATTCTATAGAAAGCGAATTTAGTCATCCTGAAATGGATAATGAGCACAGCGACACACGTGAATGTTATTCTGGAACGAGTCGAGCTAATTGCTCGTGCGCAAGGAGTTTGTAAACTAATTGCATGATATGGAACTATTAGTTTTATCTTATAACTCCATTAGTCTTTGAATTCTGAAAAAGATATTCCGTGATGTAAATTTTTGTTATGGAAATTTTTGTATTGGGTCATTACATTATATGAAAATTACGTCTCTTAATTTTTCCCAATGGACTTTATACCTACTTTTCAAAAATCATAACCGAAATTTACTTTGTGTTCTCTAGAATCTTGTTGACTTGAGGTTCCAAGGTGACAAATTTTTAATAAACTGCTACAGTTTGTAAATTCTCCCTGCGGATGCGGTTTTCACGCTTGCACAGTTAGCCCCGCGATCACACATACTTTATGAAGATTAATTAACGGCGGTTTATATCGACATAAAAAAATATAGTGCCCAAAATGTTTTTACACAAGTACATCTGTTTTTTTAATGCATTAATTTATAAAGTGGAAAATTTACGCTTATATTTTAAAAAATCATTTGACGACATTTATGTGTTCCTTGAATAGCTTTGTAACTACTTTTAAACATCTATACAATCTATATATATAGTTTATCTGTTTGATGTTATTTAAATCTTTTACAGGTTGAACTGTGCAGTCTGGTAGAAAACCGGATAGGTTTAGAAAGATTTCAGGATACTATTGGAAGTATTACTAGGCACGAAGTTTATTCACGTTCTCTTAAACACGCACAACCTACTGCTAAAAATCCTTCTGAAGTTTTACTGGACCATGAATTCTGCAGGCTGTTAAAAATTTTGGAAGGTATAATAAATTAATTATAAGTGAAGTCGTCATAATTCGAAAATAAAAAAGTACGTTCTTTGTAGGTGTCGTTCTGAAATCAATACTAGACTGCAGTGGTAATCAGAGTAAAGAGCAAATAAATAATTTAGCGCCTTCTGATTCTGCATTAATTTCTCAGTACAAGGAATTAATCAGAGAGCAGGATTCCCAAATTAAAAGCCTTCAGAATTCAGTTGAGACTCTTTCACAAGATAAACAAAAACTTGAGGTAATGAAGTTTGAAATTATTAGACCAATCATATATTCTGTTAACGAGCTAACAATAACAATTACTGCGAAGAGAACAAAGTAGATTTAGAATGACAGCATCAAAGCTTTAGCATTGGGGTATAGAGGTTCTATACTAAATAAGTAAAATAAAATACACATATGAACTGAAAATTATTCTTATAGTTTCCTTTTTTTAAAGCTTTTTTTAGAAAGGTATTGCATCAAGATCAAGTTGTTCATTAATTATCGCTTCATGTTGGTTTATTTCAGCACCAGGTACAAGAATTAAAATGTGAGGTTGAATCTTTAATGGATCAAACTAAAATATTAAGAGCAGCTCAATCTAGCCATGTGGAAGTTAATTGCGTAAAATCAGCTAATGAAGGATTAGAAACTCACAAAAATCAAATAAGCTATTCAGAGAACTGTTCGCCTCTTATTGATGAATCTCAAAATACATCTTCTGAAGATAAACTATCAACGAATTTACAATTACGGTTAGAAGAAAAAAATAAAGATTTTAATAAGTTAAAAAAGGATCAGGAAGATTTGTTGGAATTATTAGCAGATCAGGATAACAAGCTCATAATGTATAAGAACAGGCTAATTGCACTTGGTGAAAAAGTAAGTTCAAAAGAATTAATAGTGTCTTAGTATAAAAGTTCCATTAAGACAAGATTTTATTAACATTGAGATTGAGAAATTTTTGTAAGCATGCCATTTTCGGCAGTCTTTGAATATCTGTTTGAAATTTTGTGCAAGAGTGGATTATGGCCAAGAAGGGCAGTCTTTATTTTGCATAATAAATATTTTCTTTTACTGCAATGAAAACAGTGTAATGTCGGTAAAAGAGGATTATTACAACCTCTGGGAATTTTTGAAGGTATCATTGGAGATATGTATAATTCAACATATTTTCTTAATTAATACCCATTGTTTACTTCTTGGTCAGTAAAATAAAATACACTTTCCGCTTTGTGGTAATTGGATTTATTTTCGATTTATGTAAATAAAATAGATTATAGTTATTTGTTACTCCAGGTTTTAAAACGTGCACGTTATAAGCTTTTAACAAACATTCGGTATACGTACATTTTAGCGAAATCTGAGAACTAATACTACATTAATTAGGGTTGATTTTTGTAAAATTACGCTTGCCCAGCATTTTTGCAAATAATATATTTAATTTAAAAAAATTTCAGGTTGACTCTGACGGAAGCTCTGGTGAATTCGATACTGATGGCCAATACGAAGTGATCAATTGAAATCAATAAAATGCAAGATGGTGGATTTTGAAACAAAAACTCTTATAGTACTGTTTAAAATGTGATTTATATAAATAGCATTGTTAAACACTGAAAGACGATATCATAAATTTCATAAATAGGTTTATAAAAATTGTATAGACTTTTCCTATTGGATGGCAATAGAGTGATGATTCTGAAAGTTGGAACTGTGAAATATTTTTTAAAATTCTTTTCGTTATTCTTTCATATTATGAAGGATGTGCAGTACTCAAAATAAATCGTGCCTATTAAAATCTCGCCAAAATATAAATTCCCTTGCTATACATATAGTGTTAACTAAACTAAAAAGTAATTAGACTAAAGCGATAAAACTATATTTTAAAGATAGGATACATAATTTCAATTGTGCAATATGAGCTGAAATTTATTATCATGATAATTACTTCTTTATGAAACATTGAAAACCAATGTGTTGATGTAACCAGAAAAATTTCTTTTTTAAGAAATACTCGGTTATTTACAAATGTAATATGTCAGTGAAAATAATTATTTGTACTTGATTTTCACTTTTTAAAGACGAAATGTCCTTGTAAGTTCTTTTTAGTTTTCACCTGAAATAAAAATGAATCATAAATTATATTAAATGTATTTGAGTATATCTTAAGTACCTATAACTAACATAATGTTTTAGAAAGTGTATGATCCAAAGAACAGCAGAGTACACAATAACATATTTATTTATAACCACAGGGTTTTAAATTGGAAAATTCGGAAAAGTGAGGTAATATTCAGGACCCTTAGATTTGACTAATATCTACTTTAAATTGAAAAAGAAGGTATTGATCTCCACGAGCCACGGTATTCTTAAAGGATGTTCCGCTATTTTTTTATTTTATTTTGTCACCTTATTATTTGCTTGTGTTTAAGATAGAGCTGCATGTATATTACTGAAGATAGACAGTCTCGTGTACGAAACACCTAATATATTTTTTAAATTTGCATATTTTTAGATTTCAAATTTCAAATTTTATAAATTTACTTTTATTTTCGATACTTTTAAAGTTTTTGTACTCAAAACCTGCGGCTGCGTAAGTTTTAAAAATTTCTGTGATAATACAGATCACCTCACACAAGGAAGGGAAAAAATAGCGGAACATCATTTAAGAATACCAAGGCTCGTGGAGATCAATAACTTCATTGCACTTTAGAAATTTAGACGAGCAATAAATTCTATTTATCAAAAATATAATATCTACTTATTTTGTATTTATTATTTTTTAACAATTTTTTACAAAAATCAGCATGAGTTTATTATTAATATATTATCAAAAATTTTATTAATTGATTATCAGATTTTCTTGCATTCAGTAAACAGTCTCCTTAGAGATACGACATGTTAAAAAAAGTACTTTTATTTATATAATTTTCTGAAGAAAATAATGATTATTTTTGTTATGATTATTATGCTTACGAAGCTATTCATAAGAAACCTTAAACGTATATTACACCCCAAGTGGAAATCGTTTATACTAGTAAAAAATAAAAAAAGTTATATAAGTTTATAACAGTTATAAACCATTATATACATTCCCAATTCCAGCCTTTATAATTTTTTATTATCATTTATTATTTTTTTATATCAGTTATTTTTTTTTTTATATTTCGAAAAAGAGTGCCTAAAAATCGTTATAACTCATAATAACTATTATAAATTGAAAATAATTTTTATAACAGTTAGCATTAGTTATAAATTTTTCAAAAAATGAGGAAAAAAAATAACTGATATCCCCGTCGAAATATATTAGATAATTTTTCAATTAGATATGTTCTATAGGGAAGAGAAAACTCATGGAGACGACATACACGTCAAATGTATCCGGACTGGGTTACATATCTTTCATAAACATTTATACACTTTTTTTGTATGACTACGTTTCAGAAATCGAAAAAAATTATAACCCATTATAAAAAAAATAACCGATAATAAAAGTTGAAAACCGATAATAAAAAATTATATAAGTTATAAACTTTTATACGTACGTATTATAAACTATTATAAACTGATATAAACTGATATACGTTGATTACAATTTCCTATTGGGACGCTAAAAATTTGATATTTGGATAATTTGACATCGCGTTACCGTTAGCCTCTTATTTTTTGTATTTGTAGCTAAATAGTGAATATAATAAAAACAGAGAATTTCGTCTCTTTTTTGCAAAACCGCGGCTAATGATTTTCGTACCGCAAAATTGCATATGAAACCTATATATATTATGTTTAAGTTCATTTCATTCATTTCTGAACAAACTAATTTTGCACATAATTTCTTATCAATTTAAAGTATTTGAATAGTTTGAACTTTCGCTTTCGGTTAACGGATTTAGTACGTCGGTGACCACGAGAGGCCCCATCAGTAGACGTTTAACTTACACATGACGATTGACGAATTAGAAAAGAGCCTTCTATGTTCTATATATATAAGCGTCTATATATATTCATTGATTTAACGATGTGTTTATAATGCGCTTGTGAGTTTTTGGACACCTGCCGTCAGTACACTTAATTTTTTGATTATGTTTATTTGCAACCCTAATTTGTAAACAAAGTAAACGTCTAAATGCAAAAGAACTAAACGATTTCTGGAGCGTATAAATGAGCATTCAATATTCATTAATGAAAAATTTTCAGATCACGATTTGCTCCTTCAAACTAAGGTTAGAAAGTCGAAACTCGCGTGTTTTGTGAATGTATAGTAGGTATTTTTAAAATGGTTTTGTATAGAATAGACAAAAATTTAATGTTATATATCAAGATCAATTTATTTTATTTATTTATTGTTTATCAGATTTTTTAGTCAAATGTAATATATAATTTGTGATAAATTTTAATACATGATTATGTAAATTCCTGTTTATACGTATTAACTTTTATCTGTATTATAGATTGCAATGTCGTAATTAGCATGCAATACTTTCATCTATCAGAATGGCACTGGATATGCGGCAGCACCAACGTCTCACACAAGAGGCCATGAGACATTATTTGTCTGAATGCAAGAGAACGCAAGGAAAAGCAGACATGGTTGTAGTGATTTTTCATGCTAAAGTAGCACAAAAATCTTATGGAACAGAAAAGAGGTTCTTCTGTCCACCACCCTGTGTTTATTTACGGTGAAGAACTATTAAATTACAAATACTAGAAAATATATTCATGGATGATCTTTAAATAGATAGAAAACTAATTCTTTCAAACTAATAAATAGACTTTTTTAATAAAATATCTATTAATATAGGCCAACGTTTTGGAAGCTTTTTATTTTATGTCCCACATCAGGATTGGAAAATAAGTGTACACAATTGTTTCAATATTTTAATTATGAACGTGTCAATTGGTAAATACAACTAATCAGGCTATCTCTGCAAAATCAATATAAAAAACTATCATAATATAAAATAATTTTTTAAATATTATTTCAAATAAATTAAATATAAAATGCAATTTTCTTTTTTATCTTGCCACTCATTTGTCCATAGAGGATATGTGTAATGTCCATATTGTGTGTCTCAAGGCGGACTAGTAGAATTTGCAAGGTGAAAAGCCAAAAATTTGAAAAAGGTGTTCAAAAGGAACTATGCTTTGCTGATTAAGACTAAGCAATAGGGGTGAAAATTGAAGTATTGAAATATGTTTACGTATGTAATACACTCAAGTAATTTGTGCGAGTGCATATGTGAGACATCTCTTTTGTTTTAAAACCTGATGAGGGACGTAAAATAAAAAATGTCTGAAGCATTGGCCAGTTAATAAAAAATCTATTAATGCACAAGGATCATTTTCCAACCCATTTAAACTATTATATTACTATCAATTAATTTTATTACCTACTTTTTAAGGATATTCTTAAGATTTGCATTTTTAAATTTGTAATCAATTTTTATTAACAATTAAGTATAAAAAGTATTTATTGATTGCTCTATATAAACTTAATTTATCATTTTTCATGTAGAGGCAATGCTTGGACAATGAGGCAAGAACAAATGCGACGTAATGGCGAGTCAGAACAGTCATCACAACTCTGTGCTTTTATAGGCATTATTGGAAACTCGGATCAGGATGTGCAACAACTGGACCTTAATAATGAAGAGCAGTACTGTGCAGCAAAAACTTTATTTATATCTGACTCTGACAAAAGAAAACATTTCATGCTTTCAATAAAAATGTTTCATGGTAATGGACATGACATTGGTGTATTCCTCAGTAATCGTATCAAAGTTATTTCAAAGCCTTCAAAAAAGAAACAATCTTTAAAAAACACTGAACTATGCATAGCTAGTGGTACAACTATAGCCTTATTTAATCGTCTGCGTTCTCAAACAGTTAGCACTCGCTACTTACACGTAGATAATGATCATTTTCATGCAAGCTCAACCCAATGGAGCACTTTCACGATTTATTTATTGGATGATGATGAGAGTGAAAATGAAGATTTTGAACCCAGAGATGGTTATATTCATTATAACAATACTGTTAAATTAGTATGTAAAGATACTGGAATGGCTCTACCGCGACTGATCATACGTAAGGTGAGGGTTAACTCATTTAGTTTACTTTTACTTATATTCCATAGCAAGAAAAATCCTTGCAAGAAGTCTAAGATTAAATTCTTATGACCAATTATTATGGCATGATTACAACTTTAAATAACACTCATATTAAGAGATATTCATTATACTCAAAAGATAAACATATAAATTTATTTTACATGATTTTACTTTTGATTTTTAACTATAGTTTTTTAATATTTTATTACAAAACTTTTATTTTAATATTCTTCAATTATTGCATACCAAATGGAAAGTAAAACTTTATCATATTAATTTTATATGTTGTAACAAGGTGGACAAGTCAATGGCAAGTTTAGAGGCAGATGATCCAGTTTCACAGTTACATAAGTGTGCTTTATTTTTAAAAGATACAGATCACATGTATCTATGTTTGTCACAAGATAAAATTGTTCCATTTAATGCCACTCCCTCTCCTAAAGAAGCTAACAAGGATATGATCAACGATGGGGCATGTTGGACTATCATTAGCACTGAACGAGCTGAATACACCTTCTATGAAGGTATGGGTCCAGTACATGCTCCTGTAACTCCTGTACCTACAGTGCAGTATCTTAATCCTATGGGCAGTGTAGACATTGCCATGCTAGAATTAAAGGGAGATAATTTTGCGCCAAATCTTCAGGTTAGTTAAAATTTGAGTAACTTTTTAAAAAGTTTATAAAAATATAATTTGTATAATTCATTTTAAAATGACACAATTGAAAATTAAAAAAAAATTTTTAAATTTATTTAGAAGCAATTTTGTTTTTGATTATTATGACATCATTTTCAAATTACCTGTAATAACTGATTAACCATTGAATCATTACTACAATTATATATTACAAGCTATTAAGTCAATTCAAATTGATATACATAAGTTAACTTTACATTAGCTTTTTTTTATTTATTAAAAAAATCAATAGATTTGGATCACTAAGCTTGCATTCAATTTTTTGAATAACTGTAATAATAAATCTAAAAATTTTTATACCTTTATATCTTTAAAAATTAACTGTACAATTGTTGTTAATAAAAATATATTTTAGTAAGTTTTAATTGCAAATTACGCTGATTTACTAAAATTAATCTTAGTTTTCACTGTTTTGATTTATCAGAGCAATATATAAACAAATTCTAAAAGCCACATTATTTATAAAAACAAAGAATTGTGCTTCTCTTGAAATAGGTATGGTTTGGTGATATGGAGGCTGAAACTTGGTATAGAACTGAACAGAGTATGGTGTGTGTAGTACCTGATATAAGTGAGTTCCAAGGTAATTGGTCATGGATAGGTCGAGGTGCTGAGGTTCCCGTGTCTCTTGTACGTAACGATGGTATAATTTACGCCACTGGATTAACCTTCAATTACAACCTCGAAATCGGTCTAAGGAAGCGAGCTGCTCTCAGATCTGCAACGTCGGCTGCCACGAGTGTACCACAACCTGCCATCGCTGATTTACCTTGGATGATGCAGCAACCGCATCAACAGGCTCAGTTTCCACTGTGATATACCCTATAATTGTTGTTGAAATGATTCTTTTAAATTTATTTATCTTTGGAAATTGGATATTCCATATTTAATTACTGACAAATTTATTAAACTCAAAAGTGTACCAGTGACGTAAGAATGGTTCTGCATTAAGCGAAAGACTATTTATTATAATGGTCGGAAAAATAACTTTTAGAAATATGCACAATTTTTGTAATCTAATTAGAATTTCAATATTTCGAAGTGAACAAACAAATCATCAGTATGATGTATTATTTACAGAATTTTAAGTCAAATAATCTACAATGATTGCAAGTAATATTTAACTTTCAAGTATTTCTGGAATATAAATAGTTTTACTAATAGTTCATAATCATTTTTTAGATAATTTAATAAGCAGCCTCTTCATGTTATGTTTTCTGAACACCAAAATACAAAAAAATACTTATGTTAATTATAATTAAAGGGATGAGATGTATGCTGAAAGATTCCTATCTTACCGATTTTTGTATTTATCGAAATATATAAAGAATAATATAAGAGATTAATTTTTGGAAAAAAATCTGTTACCATCTCGGCAATGATGTAAACATAACGTGCATCAAGTTCTTTATATATTTCGTTAAATGCAAAAACCAATAAGGTAGGAATCTTTCCAACTTTAGCACATCCTACTGTGGAAGTCACACTGAGAAAAATTATACAAAATATATTTGGATTAAATATAATTTGTTAACAGAAAACATACTATATTATAGCCAAATATTGATATGCTAATTATTAACATATTTATTTGACTCAATTCTTTTTATTTGACTCATTCTTGTCTTAGTGCGGAGGACTCTGTTTTACCCATTTAGTATGTAATAATTAATTCATGAATCGCGGAAAAACCGGATAAAGTTAAAAAAGTTACTTACAGCATCATGCGACTATTCACTTTGGCACCACTTGCTGTCAAAGTGAACAATTAATTGGTCAGTGTGTCAGTGCAAGATGGCATCAAAATATGGTGCATCTACCTCGAAATCAGTTTCATACTTTTTGTAAAATAGGTATACTGAGAGGTCGACGGTCAAATTAAATTTTAATTATTCATATCAGTTGTAAGTATTGGGCTCAACAGAGTTATTCTGTGAAAGTAGCCTAATATTTTTGTTATAAATGCATATGCAACTTTTACTGATAGCAGTACTAATTTAAATGCCAAGGTGAATAGTCGCATGATGCAGTAAGAAATTTATACAAATTATGTACTTTTTGCTTATGTATTTTTTACATAATTTGTAAATAAAATAAGAAATAGCAACTGATTCAAAAAATTAAGTATATAAGTCTGTATTGAAACTGATTTTGACTTTATCAAACAACAAAAACATTCAAAAACTTATTATATAGCTTAATTAATTACACTATGATTTATTATTAATAACATCATATAGTATTTATTAAAAAGTTTTTACACTGTATCATAGATTTTAGACTCAATATATGTTAAAGAAAAAATTACGATCTCATGAAAAGTTAATTAAGCAAAAGAGATGTGATATATTATTTTATTTGTAATTATAATTAGCTTTAAAAATATTCTCTTTTATACTTTTGTGCTTAACTAGTTATCACCATTCCTTTTTTTTATTTGTTACCTTACTTCCTATCTCCACTTTTACAATTGTGTATGTATTAATGTGAAATGTTTTTTTTCTTCTATATGTATGCGTTATAATTTGTACACTATTTGGTACACGAATTGATAATAATTTAAATTTAGAATGATTTACAGACACAATGCTTCATTTAATAAAGACAGAAGAGTACATAATTTTTTGAAAATAAAAATTTACTAACAAGTAGATTACCTATGTCAATTATGTGACTGTAATATCAATAACTATATTATCATTTGAAAGTACTACTGCAAATCAAAAATTATTTATACTATTTAAAAACTATTACCTGCATTTTTAAAATAATAATACTATCGTATTTAATGTTAGTATTATTATTAGTGTTGACTATAATGAGTTGAAACAATAACTTTATAAAAATAAATAATTGAAAATAGTAACCAAATTGTTATTTTAATATATGAAAGTGACAATTGTAAGGTATTGTAAAAAATACCATTTAAATATAACATATATTTTATACATTTGTAATAAAAAAAATTTGTATTATAAATTAGTTTATATATGAATATTATATACCTAGGAAATAACAATCTGTTCATAGCTATGTAATCATTATTGTAAATCTGCTTATAAACTGTGAGTATCTTTGAACATAAAAGAAATTAGAAATGTTCATTGTATAATTCTTATCTAAGATATAAGTACAATAAATATATATTTTTTAAAGTGTAAAAAAAAAATATACAATAAAAACATTTTTGTAAAAAATAAATTGTTTTTAAATAATTATTGAGCTACCTGGTCATGGTCAAGGTATTATTACAAAAGGTCAATTAAACTATAGAGAATAAATAATTTTATTATCTTTTTATGCAAAATAAAGAATTCAATGTACTTTTTATTTGTGCACATGTGAATCAGATTCATTAGAAAAAAGTAAATTTTGCACACTATCTTTATTTAGCATTTTAATATAAGTATATATATATATATTATAAGTTTATCTTGTAGTATATTTTAATATCTAATGAATATTAGAAAAATGAAAAATACTTCGTATGAGAAAAGGCATGACTTACTTTTGGATGTTACCTCGTTCAGGGTTTCATTTTTTGGGTATACGGCCGGCTCACCTGAACTTAAATGATCAGTCCGTTCAGTTAGACCGGTTAGACGATTCATTTAGTTTCACACTGCACTCGCAATAGTTGCTACAGAAATAAAAGTCGTTTCGTTTCTGCCTTTAGACAAAAAAAAAGTATTGAAAGTCCAAATTACTGTAATAAGTAGGTAACTACATTATTAAATTTATAACAATCAATTATACATTCTGCGATGAGTATTACTGATAGTAAAGTTAGTAGAGATTAGCCCTTAGAGTACCGGTAAAGCCACTTTTGTGACTAATTTTTCAATACTAAAAACTTTTACTATAAACTTTGATTATCATGCTTTTGGAGTCGCTGATTAATTACCATTTTAAAAACCTATTTTCAGAAAGTTGAAAATTTTAAGATAGAGAGAGTTCCGACGGCCGACAAAGCACCACGATCACTTCCAGAAACTGCCAATAGGTATAGGTATACTTACCTCCATTGTGGTTTTGTTTATGTTGTTATAAAGAAAAGCTACGAAATTGGAATATACATATTCGTAATTGTTTATGTTTAAAAGTCAAATTTTAATATTAGTTAAACTATGTATCATTTATTCAGAATTTTTTTTAAGAAATTGAAATTATTTTTTCTTTATTTATTGTAGGTGATTTCAACGCAGTTTTCGTAACATATACCTAATATTAACATTAACTGTTCGGAACGTTACTAAATTACAAAATGGAGATTTTAAATGAATTTTTCAAGGAGAAAAGTAAAACATTTGCACTGAATAAAAGTCATTCAAAAACTATCAACATTTGCGTTGGTGCAGTCAATTTTGAGCTAAAATTTAACATGAGACTAAATCATGTTAGCAACAGAAATTATGTAGAATTTAGCACAGAATCGTGGAAAACATTGATTGATAGAGCAGAAGAAATCAAAGGGAATCTAGAAAATTTTGTAGAACAAGACATTTTTATTAATAATGACCTGAAAGTCTTCACTGAAAGCATGCATGACCAATGTGCAATATGCTTTTTAGATCAACGTGGAATTAGAGTTAACATAATGTTGAAAACATTTAAGAATATGATAAATCTACAATATGCCCTTTCACATGAATATGCAACCCTTAATAAGAAAGTAAAAAATACTGCTAAAAATTTAAAATTATTAGCAGACTCCATATTTACTCGATACACTGAATGTGGTATTAGAAACCGACAGTTTAAGGAGTTTCTTAATAAACTTCAACAAAGCATTGATCCATTATGCAACGTTTCACAAACTTCATTACCAATTAATCATAGCATTGACTTTGATGACTCTGATGAAGATACAAGATTTTTGGATCGCTTTATGTAATATCATGAAGATATGATGATTATGATTACTTAAGTCATTTATTATCAATAGATCAACATAAATCCAAGATTTATTAATCTTTAAGCAAACTTTAATTTTATGACTCAAATAACTATTTATAGTGTAAGAATAGCAAAATTTGTATAGTGACAGATTATTTTAAAAATAAAATAATTTATTATAAATCTTTTATTTAATTGAATATTTTACTAATAATCTTATAATTGTAAAATTTCTAATTAAAATCAAAATTTAGTAACATTTCTTTGTTAGTATTCTGGAAGATCAACAAGTAGTATCTAAAAAACACTAGTTTTAAAAAATGGCTTTTATTTTTAGAAAATACTAAAGGGTAATAGGTACCTCAACTGTATACATTAAGGCAGATTTAATTACATATACATATGTAGAACAATTGTTAGTTTAATTATTTTTTAATGGAATTTATTTTAAAATATAAATTTATATCTGTTAATTATTTAGTAATCAACGTTTATAAACATACATATATATAAAATACTATTATTGAAATAATAAAAACTTTATATTTTAATCGTTTTAGATATCTCTAAATCTCTTGCAATATACTTTATAATTTTACATGTCATACATATTCGACTGTAAATAACATCCATGTAATTTATATATACATTCATACGTATTTTTTATAGTTACAATGAAATATAACTAAAATGTAGGAATTATCAAAAATGTTGGAAGAACTATAGCTCATTAGGGTGCTCTTGATCAATTGTTTGTGCATTTGAAATCCAATGTCCTAAATTTTTCCATGTATTCGCGATAGAATTATTGAGTTCTACAAAATCAGGAGATTCATTCATTAACATCAACCAATCATGAGTGTGTAGATTATCAATATTGTTGCTTTTAAGTAACAAAAAGAATGTATGATCCATAAATAATTTAAAGCGTTTCATTACATCCTTTATCTTTTTATTCATTTCTGCATAACATATTTCAATCTCATTTTTAAAGCCCATCCAACGTTCAAAGGTACAAGGTGCTAATATCACATTTTTTGTCTCATTAAGATCAAAAAATTGAATGCAACACTTGTTGTAGAAGATAGCAGTTTCTGCTCGAATTTGAAAATCATGAAAAATATGATCTTCCATATTGTTAACCATGTAATCTAAAATTTCATTTTGATGCTGAATGATAGCATCCCATGATCTTTTGTTAAATTGAATGTAGTAGCCATTTTTTAAATCGTGTAGTTTGAAAATTATCTTAATTTTTGGAATGGTTGTACTGGTAAGTCCAATAACAAAACGCTTAGTTCCAGAATTATTCAAAATAAATTCTTGACCTCCTAATGAGAAAATCGAATCCAATGGTGGAAAATATTGTGGCATAAATGCAGATGTAGGTTCTAATAATTCAATATTATTTTCAACTGCTTTTTGAATTTTAAAGTTGCTTTCTTCTTCAGCCTCTCGTACAACTTCTAGTAAAATAGATTCTTCAACTTCAAAATTTGAATCAGTCGCCATTGTAAATTCTCTGTAAATAAAAATAAGTGCTTAGTTGGAATACAAAATTTGTAGAATATTTAATTATTTTCAATTTTTAAAATTAGATAATGCATAAGTAAATATTTCTATATATTTTTGTTTTTGTGGCAGGTTTGGTATCGTTCCTCTGAAGCTTCAGGCATCAGTAGAATAATAATTTTTCAAATGTTTGGTTGCTGATAGTGATTTTCTTGGATATATTATAATTAGACCATACAGACTTTATCATACAAAAAATTCATTGACATTTAATAATACATTACTTCAGATACTTTTGTTTATGGTATGAACTGTCACATAATATTATAAATATGGATTGTTATTATGTCTCGTAAGTTTAAGATATTTCTTTTTTTATCCAAATTCTACTGAGCCCTAGTTTAATTAGATGTGCTGTATAATTATAGAAATTTTATATTTAATTTTGTATTTTAGCTCTGCTGAAAATAAGAAAATAAAATAAATTGAACTTTTCAACATTTTGAGATTCTTTTTTAATAAAATAATCAAATAAGAAAAATATGAATATGAATAAAATAATAATAATTAAATTTAAAAAGTAAATGAAAAATTACTTTTAAGTTACTACTGGTGGAAACTACTTCTGAGTCAGACTCAGAATTGAAGACGGTGAAAAATCCCTTTGCCAGGTGTACTGATTGTCTATCATGAGGTTTTAGATTGTACATAAGTTATATGTAGCTTTTAAATCTACATCCTGAATTTGATTAATGGAATCGTCATTATCACTGTTTACAAAATTACTTGATATCAGTCAGGTAAAAGGTTGTTGTGGTACATTTACAATTGCAATTCTTACGCGTCAGGCGAGCGCTATGCGACTATATGCCTCAGCATCTGTATATATGTGTGTAAACATATATAGGTATATAAACATATCCGTCGATAAGGCAGGTATCGCCAAACCAAATTTTAACTGCGTCAAGTCGTATAAACACGTGGTACGAACACATTATGCTTTGCGATTTTCAGTAGTGTAAATTTTGTTTTCAGAATTTATATAAAATGACTTCCACCAAGTCTGATGAACACGCAGAGGAAGAAACTGAAGAAAAAACAAAGCAATTCCACGAATTAGGATTAGATGATAGAATATTAAAGGTTCGCATTAGTATTTATTAATCTTAATTACCAATTTTTTGAATTGAGGTTAAACAATATTATTGATATGAATTATTAAGTCTTTATAAATCAAGTTTTGTTAATTTTTTGACTATTTATTTTATAGGATTTATTTTTTATTCTAATTTAAAATTTATTTTTGTGTTTGACAGGCCATTGCAAAATTGGGTTGGCTCGAACCTACGCTGATTCAAGAAAAAACAATACCATTGATATTAGATGGTAAAGATGTTTTGATAAGAGCTAGAACTGGTTCTGGAAAGACTGGGGCTTTTGCTGTTCCATTAGTTCAAAAAATTCTCTCTGTGAAAGAGGTACAGCAGCATCAGCAAACAACAGGCTTGATATTATCTCCCAGCAAAGAACTGTGCAAGCAAATTCACAAAGTCCTTGAAGACCTTACGATAAAATGTAACAGAGAAGTCAGATGTATTGACATTAGCCCACAAGTAGATCTTTCTATTCAAAAACCTCTTTTATCTGAAAATCCTGATATTGTTGTTGCTACTCCTAGTAGAGCTTTACAACATTTGAAAGCCAAGAACTTCAATATCAAAAAGAGCTTAGAAACTTTGATAATTGATGAGGCTGATTTGGTATGTACATTTTATTTATTATAATTAATTTATTCTAAAAAAAATATTTCATAGTTTCTTTATATTATAATTTATGAGGAGTAAATATTGACGAATCAATATGAATACGGTAGTTCAAATTTGTAGATCTTTGAAAGAAATAAAATAATTGAACAGCAAAAATTATTTGTTGAACTAGTTTGATATATCAGACTTTTGAGATTATAGATTTTATATATGATATTTGAAAACAAAATTATATCTTATGGCAATAAACCCTTATTTTACTCTTTTGGTGCAACAAATTTTATATATTAAAATTTCTTAACACATGAAAAAAATAGTTGCAGTAGCGAATGAATTTTATAAAGAAAGATTATCACATATAATAGTTAATTTTCTAACTTTAAACTCATTTAAAATCCACCAACTTAAATTAATTATATAAGTAGTTCATTTGAATAAAATTTGAAAATGAAGTACAAAATTTTAATTTTTAATATATGCAATTGATTATTATAGATATTCTCTTTTGGGTATGAAGATGAGATCAAAGCCTTGTTAAGTTACCTTCCAACTGTATACCAAGCAGTATTAGCTTCTGCAACATTATCCGAAGATGTGCTTTCTCTTAAAAAATTAGTTCTTCATAATCCAGCCATTTTAAAATTAGAGGAACCACCACTTGCTCCACCATCGCAGCTAACACACTATACTTTGGCAGCAGAAGAAAATGATAAAGCTACTATTTTATATGCTTTATTAAAATTACATTTAATAAGGTAATCAGTATTTTATTTCAACATTCAACAGATCTAAATTTAAGGGGATGTGCTATGGTTTGAAAGATTCCTACCTTACTAATTTTGGGATAAATAAACTAATATTTTTTTTATGTTTTAGAGGAAAGTGTATAATTTTTGTAAATACTGTAGACCGATGTTACAAATTAAAATTGTATCTCGAGCAATTTGGTATTCCAACATGTGTTTTGAACTCTGAATTGCCAGCTAATTCAAGATGTAGAGCTGTCTCACAATTTAACAATGGAACTTATGATATTATAATAGCTTCTGATGAAAAAGCTTTGGAAGAAGTATGTAGATCAAAAACTTATTCGTAAAAATGACATGTGCTATCATGCATCTACATATGCTGAAGTTTTAAATAATTTTTGCAGCCTCACATGATCAAGCAGAAAAAAGGAAAACGTAGGAAGGATAAGGAGTCAGGTGTAGCAAGAGGAATAGATTTTCAATTTGTTTCAAATGTAATAAACTTTGATTTTCCACTTGATGTTAATGCTTATATACACAGAGCAGGACGAACCGCGAGGGGTAAAAATGAAGGAACAGCTCTCAGTTTTGTTGCTATTAGAGAAAGACCATTGCTAGAGCAAGTCGACGAAGAGTTAAAAAAGGAATATGGGCAAGAAAATTTATTTAAAACTTACCAATTCAAACTTAATGAAGTTGAAGGATTTAGGTAATATTATTTAAATATGAATAATCTTTATTTAATAGTTATCTTGATTTCGAAAGTAGTAATTTTGATAAGTAGTATATAGTGTTAAAATATTTTTTTTGTAACAGTGCGTAAAACTCGACTTTAGATGCCTGTTTAACGTGCTTAAAGAAGCCATTTTTTTCACTAGTGCGTAAAGTGCTTACTTTACTCGTGAAAAAACAAATTGGTGGCTTAACCCACACTAAAAAGGCATCTAGAGACGAGTTTTACGGACTCACTTATAAAAAATATGGTTCGACATATGTGCGCGAAGCAGGTGAACCTCGTAACAGAATCGCCTACTTTACGCACTAGTATCGAAATATATTATTTTGATGCAATGTGCGTAAAGTCGCATTTTACGCCTTGAACCAATTTCAAAAAATGCAATTTTACACCCTCAGCATCGAAAAATAATGTTGGCCCCTAGGATATAAAACTTCACACAAGTCACGAAGTTACACGTGAATGTAAACTTTTATGCCCATGATATGAAAAGTACTATTTTGTTTATTTTTATTTATTCACAGTCAAGGTAGCAGACTTTTATACTAAAGTGTAATATTTCGTTATTCTTGATAAAACTCTTTATATTTATTACTTTATTTTATATTCATTACTGTAACTATTTACATATTTTATATTTGTCACCAGATATCGATCTAGGGACGCATGGAAGGCAGTAACACGAATAGCTGTACGCGAGGCACGACTCAAGGAAATCAAACAAGAGGTGCTGACCTGTGACAAATTAAAGAGTTACTTCGAAGATAATCCAAAAGATTTGCAATCACTTAGGCAAGACAAAGCTTTGCACACAGTAAGACTGCAAGCTCACCTCAAAGATGTGCCAGAATATATAGTTCCACCATCGCTAAAATGCATAGCTGGTATTGGACGTAGAAAAAGAAAGTTCAATAGGAATGCAGCTGCATCAGGTGCTACTGCTGCTAAATCTAAATATCAAGCTCGAGTCGCTAATCCTTTGATTGCCTTGAGTTTATCTAAAAAGACTTAGAGAAGTTGTTGCAGTGTCTTTCTGTCTATATTTTGTAAATTAATGAATATTACATTTAAGAAATACTTTGATAATTAAAAACTATTGCTTTAGAATAAATATATTCTTCCATTCAAACTTAAAGCTTAAGCTTTAAAAAGTTCTTAACATCGTCTTAACAAGAAGAGTTAATTTTCGAAAGAATGATTATATCAGTAATCATCTAACATGCAAACTTTCACATGAATAAAAACAAATTGTACATTATTATTATTGGGTTTGGTGTACTAGAATATTTTTAAATTTGATAGTTTTAGTGTTTATATTTATTTATTAATTTATCAAATAATTAGAAAAATTAACAAATGCAATTATTTCTTGTCATAAAAAAGGTTAATATATATATACATATATATATATATATAGGTACAAAGTTTATTCTATGTAGATGTTCTTTCACTTTTTTTTGGCTTAAATTTCTGTCTTATTTGGTCATTAAACCCTTCACGATTCCTTGCTATTTCGATAGCAAAGAACTGTATTCTAGTTGTTAATATACTATTCTCTGGTGAATTTTTATCATTACAGTCAGCTCTTACAAAAGTACCAAAACTGTAATCTTCAACAAGATCTTTAAATTGTTCACAAAAAGGTCTCCACCTTTGTTTGCCTTCCTCCGACTTCATTTCATTTTCATTTATTACATCAACCTGAAGATCTGGAAAGATTTCTCGAAATGACTTGTATATTTGATCATCATGTGGAGTAAGCCTCAAGAGTTTCGGATCAACAGAACACAAAATCTAAAAAAAAATAATATTTTCAAATGTTTTCTACTTTTTATAAGAAATATTTCAATGAAAAACTTACATTGAAGTACACTTCAGCATGTTCCACTGCTTTTATAGCCCACATAGCCTCAATTGTTTGCTGAAAATATTTAAAAAAAAAATTATTTTACTAAATGGTATAATAAAACAAATTTTATATTAATAATATAACTTACATCATTTTCAAATTCATCAGCTGGTCTGGACAATATGCTTGAACCAGCGATAAGTTGATCTGCTGTCTTCAGTAAAAAATAAGTTAATGATGTTTTTATAAAAAGTTCTACTTATTTACATAGATCAGTCAATTTTATAGTTTTAGTAATTATTCATGTTTCTTGTAATTAAATTCATAATATAATATAACCCAATGGAATCAATTTCAATTCCATGTTTTATACAATGTAAACAAATTAGTAATTCGTTTATAAATTTATACAATGTTTTACACATTTTAAATTAAAAATAAATCATCATGTAATATAATAATAGCATAATATTATAATAATGTTTCTATGGGCTTGAAGGTTAGAAATTTTGTATGATGAACATAATTTTAAAGCTTTTTTAAAATTTAAGAATCAATATTTTCCAAAGAACTTACGACATTTCCTATTTTAGCCATGTATTTTCAAATTTATGTACGTATTGAAATTTATTTTTTTCTTAATATTTTATTTTTGTATTTTAAACCTATTCTGAAAGAGCCAAGTGAAATCAAGAATATCCGGCCACAATTATATATATTGAAGAAACCGACATGTGGACGTATGTGTATATATTGTGCACAATATATCCATGCCCATTGCCCCGGCCCATGGATAAGTGGATAGTGGAATGTGGATACCTATATATACTATTTTTACTTTTACTCTATTTTTTGGCTGTGGCGCCCTCAGGCACTCATTGAGCGACTTTATCAGATATGGCGACATATGTGCCACTATACTGCCACTATGTATATGTGTATAAGTAGTAGAATTTATATGATATATAGTATCAACCTAACCTGAAATAGGCACACACAGAACTTTTTGGCTTTCTTCATATATTCTCAGTTTTTTGTAAAAGATTCAAAAATATTGTTTTATCTTTTACGCAAATAAAGTATTGGTGATGTGTTGAAAATGGTCTCATCACCCAATGACAAAATTCATGAGAGTGTTTTAAATCTCGCCAGAAATCTAAATTATGGGTTAGTATTTATATCGACAAAATTCTCTGATACAAAATTGAATTTTAATGATACATAAGTACTTATTACATTAATATCAATGCTTTGTCTAAAAAATTTATTTTAGTGATACTAAAGGTACCTACGAAACAGTGGTTGCTACAGTTGCAGTTTTAAAAGAAATTACTAATACAGAATGGACCACAGCAAAGTAAGACTTGCATCATTTGTCAAAATAGATTTATTTTTGCGTAATACATATTAAATGATTTTTAGAAAATTAATGGACACCATAGTTTTAAATGGGAAACATTTGATCAAGGCTGCACCATTAGAAGCATCAATTGGAAATATGATCCGTAGGATACTTCAAATCATACGAGAAGAGTATTCGTTAGAACTGAAAAATAAAACTGATGAAACGGATCCTCAGGAATCTCTACATAAAATCCTCACATCTGAAGGAGATAAGGATATTGATTTTAATAGCACAGTACCTTCTCTTAAATCTGCTCTTATTGAACATATATGTGAATTTGAAGCCGAATTGGAAACTTGGTAAAAGGAATTATTTTTTACCTTTATTTGTTGACTATACCTGGGTCTTATTTATGAAATATGTTATGATCTTATTATGATAAAGTATAAGCTTCTCTTGTGTATTTTATCTTCGATTTCTTTTAACTATGGTTTCATATTAATTTTTTAAACAATGATATATTTCTTATTATATTCCATATATTAAGACCCTTTTTTTATATTTATATCTCCTGTAGCTTATTAGATCCAAATTAGTGCATTATGTAATTTAATTATTTATTCATTTATTTATTATAGAAATATATGAACTAAGCTAATAGTTCATTTCTTTAATAAAATAACAAAGAGTAAGTGCATAATTATACAGAGCAAGCCTGTGCACAAATCTATGCATCGCATGAGATAATAAATGACAAAATTAATAATTAGTTTTTTCTTATTAAAACCATAGATGTATAATAGACTGTAACAAAAACAAATATTGCTCAATTTTTGTCTTTACAGTGCAGAAAATATTACTCAACAAGCTTCAGAACACATCCACTCAAATGAAATTGTTATGACGTTGGGTAGATCTAGATTGGTCGAACAATTTTTCAGAAAAGCTGCTGAAACGCGAACTTTTGAAGTGATCGTAGCCGAAGGAGGACCATTTCTTGATGTAAGCTAATAAAATTTTGATTGTGATAAAATCATTTTAAGTATTGAATTTGAAATATTTTTTTTAAGGGTCATGAAATGGCTGCAAATTTAGCAAAAGCTCATATCAAAACCACACTGATCTCTGATGCTGCAATCTTTGCGATGATGTCACGCGTCAATAAAGTTATCATTGGCACTCATACAGTAATGGCTAATGGTGGACTCCGAGCAATCACGGGTTCACATACTGTTGCACAGGCTGCAAAACATTACTCAGTGCCAGTGATGGTCCTTCTGCCATTGTACAAACTATCTCCACTGTATTTATGTACGTACGAGCAGCATGCTTTCAATAAACATGTCTCGCCACTGCAGGGTGTTATTAATGGAAATAATATAGCATTGATGGAAAAGTGTCAGGCGCATAATCCTGTATTTGATTATGTGCCACCTGAACTTGTTACATTATTTATTTCAAATACGTGAGTTGGACTATGATTTCTATGAATTAGACTTAATATTTTAAATTAAAACTTTTCATTTTTATTACTGATTTTTTAATATTAATCTAATAATTTTGGTTTCAGTGGAGGAAATGCCCCATCCTATATTTATAGATTGATAAGTGAACTGTATCATCCAGATGACTACGACTTGTAAATATATAAAACACAGATTTTCAACAACTTATGGAAAATCTTTATTGTCTATTTATAATAAAAAAAGAAATTTATTATTTTAATACAACATCTGAGTATTTTATGAAGAAGAAAAATGAAAAGATAAATAGATTTTCAAATTATTTTATTTACATTTCTATTAAAAGCTATATTATATTTACAAAAATATAACTTCGTTTAATTATACAAGAAAAATGAAATTTTATGAAACTAGACTGATTAAATGAATTATTTTACAAATTTTATATTGATACAATTATATTTACTCTTTGTTTTTTCTTTTTAGTCAACAAAATTATTTCGGCAAAGGCACATTGATTAAATCTAACATAATAAACATTGTTTTTTCAATTTCTTTAAACATAAGGGTTCCAGTTGCTGCCATCCTCAGGTTGTAAGGAATTAGTAACTAGTAAGATTACATCTACGACCCACCAAACTCCAATACCTCCAAAAGTTAATAGCTTACCAACAGCTGTACCGGTTTGTCCAAGGCAGAAGCGATCCATGCCCAGAAAACCTAACAAAATGCTGTACAACAGAGTGGTTGTAAAATAGTGTCCACTATATTTAACACAAGGTACTCCTTCCCTTAGGAATGTTCTACTACCATGACATTCGATATCTGGCAATACAGTGCAGAAGACTTTTGTCCTTTCTACATCCTCGTATTTTGAACCACCAAACTGCAAAGAACAGATTTTATTTAGTTGATCTGAAAGGGAACAGAATAAATTATAATTTTTAATTTTTACCTTCACACAGCCCATGCCCACTTCTTCTTTGGCAGTTTTGTTACCCTTGTGATCAATTGGATCATCACACTCGATAAACTCTTTCGGTCTGCAATAGATAAATGTAAATAACAAATTTTTGTATTGAGTTACTTCCTTAAATTATCTTGTAAAGTCTCTAAATAAGTAGCTTTATTTGATTTATTCATTTGCACCAATAAAGGTAAGTGATAAAGATATATATGACAAACAAAGTTTAAGAAGATTTGGAAAGACGTTTACTTACAGAAACTTGCATAGTACAAGTGGACCCTCTGGCCTGTATTCAGGCTGTGGTTCCGTGCTTTTGTTGACGGCTGTAAGTACGAGACAATCGCTTATCACCGTCAGGAGGAGAACTAAAAAGCTTACAAATATCAGTGACAATCTCATCTTTACGGCATCTGCTACATCTTTCCTTTGCTTTTACCAGATAGTCAAACTTCAATTTACTCTCTTTTCTTATTTGGTACACAACACCATGTAAATAGTTATTTTGTCCTTTAAACAAACCTAACCTAAATTAAGTTAGACTACGAATTAAAAAAATCGTAAAGAAGAATTAAACTTTTGCATGGACTGATGATCCCGATTACGGTATGTAATGCAATTTTTTCAAGCAGATATGTTATACTGTAAGTGTATAAACGTACAGCTTCAGAATTTATATTCTCTCTGGCTGCAACAACAAATCAGTATTATCTATTTATTTACTTGGATAGATGAAGGATTACAATTACATTATACTGCACTTACCTACCTATATAGGATATGAAATCGTGATCATGGATCCAGCTGAAATAACCAATCGCATTAGCAAGAACCATTAACAAAGAGCCAATGAACGAGTCTAGGCCCCGCCTCTAATCTCACTGCTCTTGAGTCTTGACTCTTCGGTTCTCTGACTCCTCTCCTCACGACGGGTGATTGGCGAGAGCTGCCGAGTGCCGAGAGCAAAGGTCTGTAAAGTCTCCTTCCCTCGGCCGTTTGAGTACATAGTATAGTGACTGTAGTGAGTGTCGGTCGACTGTCGAGGCAGTCGAGCTTGGAAACTCATCGGTGACAATCAACACAAGTCCACTTTCTCCGCGACTCAGTTTTTTTCTTTTAAGGTTAGGTCGTAGCGACGACGCCAACGAGAAAATCGAGGGTGCGGATTACTCGTATCGTTTCATGAACGGCATCATGAGGGAAAGGGAGGAATTTCCGTGCGGAGGCGGTGGAATTAATTACTCGCAGACATCTACGCGTGCTCTAGGTCTCGATGCTCTGCACAGCCTCTGCAGGGACATTTATCCGGAGCAGAGCAATCCCCTTACCGTCACCGCTGTAGTTAAGTACTGGTACGATATTTCTTGTCTATTTTATATTCTTACACTGACTCCTTGTTCGTAAGGAATTTCCTGTTTTTTTTTAAAGAAAATTACGTGGTGAGGGAATGACCATTTTTTTAACTTTGAATGATTTTACGATTACCTTTTCCTTCGCGAAGTGTGCGAGATTGGAAGTCAACAATGGCACACTGTTAAATCGCAGACAAAATGTTTCGACTATAATCCTTTGTAAAAGAACACTTACCTTTCGTAGAAAACGAAAATGTCTTCACTTAAATAAAACTTGTCCTTAAACAATATATTCAAGCTAATTTTAAAATTAAATCCTTAAATTATTAGAATCGGATACCGTAATATTTACAATCAAAATAGAACATTGTAAAATTTAATAGTTTTAGAATAAGATTTAGCCTTTGAAATAATGTTTTTTTTTACTTCGAACTCCGTGGCATCATATGTCTACATTTGCGGTTTTACACTTTTTTCGTTCAATTTTCCATATTTTAACATTCTGAAATTTGTGTCCAATTCTGTGAACTATAACAGAGAATCGGGTTCAAATAGAAAAATGTTGAAATATTGAAAACCGAACGAAAAAAATATATAACGGTAAATGTCAGTAACTATTTATGCACGACCGACTTTCCCTTAAGGGCAAACTTTGTTTACACATAAAGTAATATAATATTCTAAAGATAGATTCTTAAATTTCGAATACAGAAGCGAAGAGTATATTTCATTTAAATATTTAATCGATACAATTTAATATTAGCTGCTCACATTTTAAATAAATATGATCTACGAGGTTTTTCAGAAAAACCGCATTCTAAAGCGTGTATACATATATATTGAAAGACCGACGCTTTTGTGCGTGCTTGACAGGTTGGGTGGTCCCGATCCTCTGGACTACATCAGCATGTACGAGAATCCCGGCTGTCCAGAACAGGGCGTACCGGCTCACTGGCATTACATCAGGTTAGCTATTTCTCAAATTTTTTATTTGCGATCAATAAGATAATTGAGAGGATTTTCCGATAAAAATTATCGTGACCTGCGAAATTAACGTTGGACTACGTTATGAGGTTTTACATCGTTCATAGTACCGATGTATAATTTAAACAATGTCAACAATAAGACTATAATCTTGTATAAGTAATATACTCGAAAGCTTCAAATCATAACAATATTTAAAAATAAATATAACCTTATCAAAATTGAATTGAATTCAAATTTAAGTTATCTGTATAAAAACCTATGGTTTTAAATATATACTATTTATTTTTAATAGAGTATGCATGTACCAAAGTCGCGCTAAAACGTTAAACCACGATCGCATTGCAACTAATTTAAGGTTGCACGAAACGTCTGGTTGTAGATCATTTTCGAAAATACCGATTATAATAGCAATTATATATAATGTTGAGTAATATTGACCCCGTCAAATTCAACATGAGCGCACTTCAAATAGCCAAACAACGTCCTCATCTTACTCGGCCTCAATCATAAAAAGAGCCTCGCTCCTCCTCTGCTTCGGGGTATATACGCGTCCTGCACGCGACAAATTCATCTCTCTCCCCAACTCATTTGTCCTAAAAGCTCGAAGAGAAGAGGGAGAGAGCGGAGGTTTACACTTTCGGTGAAAAAGAAAACAGAACGAGAAGGGCCAGAGCGCCTGATTTAGAAAAAGTGCAAGGAAAGATTATAATGGGGAGACAGATGCTGCTAAATCACTGGCAGTTTTCCAGACTTCTGTTTAGGGGAGAGTGGGGCACCACTGGCAGAAAATGTTTAAAATAGAATAAATAAAAGAGGAAATGGATATGAACTTTCTTTTAAATATTCATGCACTCTTTATTCCTTTAATAATCGAATACCGTAACGTTTAAACCCATTTGGGCACGCAGTATTTTTTTATCTCTTATAAAAGAAAACTGCCAAGCGTGCCCCGCCTATTCTGTTAGCCGGGTAACATTGGCAGATCAGCGAGGCACATTTGGCGCGGTCTGGTGGATGTATTTAAGTCGAAGAGAGTTTATTTTTTTTTGTTTTTTATATTTCCTAACCATTAAACTAACACTAATAATTTAGATTAAGTCAATTATCAGGACTTAATATTCGCGAAATGTCACTGCTCCGAAATGCGCAAAAGAGGTTATGACTGTTTGTTTTGATTCGGCGTCCACAGCGACACCGTGCTCCTCATGCCAAACGTGTCCCGCCTTAGCTGCCAGAGCCAGACGTGCCCCGCTAAGCACTCTTTTTGTAGTTGATAATAACTTTTTTGTCTTTAATCGTGCAGCGAATAAAAAAATTGAAATTAAAGCTCGAGAGTTAAGGTTTTTAATGCACCCTTCGTAATTATATATCAATATAAATTAATAACTTTAACGAACG
>UELU01143146.1:0-14139 GCA_900490025.1 Megastigmus dorsalis | reverse complement strand
TCGGCAAGACGGACCTCTAAATTTCAACCTTAATTTATATTAAAAAAATATTTTATTTCTATATGTTTAAATGTATAAAAAGAAACGTAGTTGACAAAAGATCTAGTAATAAAAATAAAAATTCATAAATATTTTTAGTAAATAATAAAATTTTGACTGCCAAAGTGATCCTCCCAGCCAGGCATGCCCGCCTCTCCCCTATATAGGTACCTCCCGCGAGGATCTGCGGTACGCGAGACCCTCTTATCTGCGCGCGCTTCTTTGATTAAGAGTGTGTATATAGATATCTATATATACACACACATGCATGTTTGCTTCATTTGCTGTACTTATTTAGCGCTTCAATCTCGATGAAAATCACTTCATGCATTATAATACATTTCTACACAAACGTGATTCGACAACAGTTTTTTTTTTGCAGCCGCGCATTGACAATCTGCATGGAACGAAGTATCCTATATATATATTGTGGTCATTATAGCGTTTCATCTCCGTACAGTATATACTTTTCTTTCTGCAACTTCATTCCGTACATTTCTTCCTCCCCATCCCCTTCGCGCGACTTTTCTTTTCCACGAAACACTCGACGCGTGCTGCACTTACACAGCTGCGAGAACATATATGTATATAAGTCGCGCGCGCGCGCCAAGCGGCTAATAATAAACGCAGCGCGCGCCCGAGTGTCAGAGGGGGATAAAAAATCCTGTCTGTTTAAAGGGGCAAGAACCGGAAATAGAGATATTTCTTCTTCTTCCCCCGTTTTTTTTTTCCCAGCTCTTGCTTTCTCTCTCTCTCTCTTTCCTTCGTCGATCGTCCCCATCATGCAGTCGCCGACGAAATATATATATATATATAAGAATGCGCGCGTGTCCCATCATTCACGTCTCGGTTATATTGTCCCTCTCCGTATTTTAACTTTCGCCCCCTATATATATATTGAAGGTAAAAAAATCTCTTCACCGTAAGCTCCTTGGCTATAATCGTATACCTTGAGTAGTATATAGTATGCGTGATGAGCGTCAGTTAATCCTCGCTGCGATTCATTTCTTCCACACATCTATTACAGCCTCGGACTGTCGGATCTCCACGGCGACGGTAGACTGCACCCGAAGAGCGGCCCAGGACGTCCCAGTGGCTTTGGCTTCGAGCTCACCTTCAGACTGGTACGCGAGCGCGGTGAGACCCGTCCACCTACCTGGCCCGCAAACGTCATGCAACAGCTGGCCAAGTATGTATTCACCTCGGGCAACATGCTGTTGGCGGGTGACCACGTGTCCTGGCACGCGCCCCTCGACAGTAGCGCCCCTGGACCCAATACCAGTCGCATCACTCAGATTCTCATGGGCCAGGATCCCCAGCTGCCGGCCTCCGCGGCAACGCCCCACGGCGACGTGAGTATAATATATAAGCGCCTAGAGAGTCTATAAGTCTATATAATTATTAGTTAGGCCTCCAGAGTGTACGCGGTATAGTGTTCCAGTGTATAGGAGCACGAAATCGGGTTTCTCGCGAGCCGCAATGGAAGAAGAAAGCTTGCATGCGCGTTTAATGTTCTTAGCGGTGGTTATACCGAGGGTCCACGGGAACCTCCAAATAGAAGACTCCAACAAGAGAGTAAACCCATAAAACCTACGTCGTGTCTTGCGAGCGTTAACAAAATATTAAATTTAAATCAATGAGCTCCTTAACAACGAAAAAACCTGTAAAGTATTTCCATTGCAATAACTCTATACTACGAATATAGAGACGAGTAAACAAAGAAAATAGACAAGTTGCCTATATCTAATCCGTATGCAGGGGACTTAAGGTACCTAATATGGGACAATCTTCTTTAAAAACATTTCCGGTCGAGCAAGAGTGTTCATTTTTTGTTTTAATTTAATGTTTTTTCAAAAAATTAAAATTGGATACAATTTCCGTAGATTCTTTTAATGTAGGTGCACATTATGGAAATCTTCCATACACATGATCATTGGATTATATTTAGAAGTAATAAAATCTGTTCAATATTTTTCTTTTAATTTTTTTATAGTTTATAATTGTAATTGAGTCACTGACCGTTCAAAATATCTAGTGTATTCCATGCGATCGGAAGATTCAATCACTCAGTCTTCCTTACTTCAGTACAGTTCCTAGTAAAATCTCCTATTTCATCAGGTGTCATTCGTCCAAATTATTGGCGTGACATCAGAGGAGCTTCAAGCTGCACAACATTGGAATGGACTTGGAGTCGTTAATCTCTTGAAGGACACCAGAGGCTGTGGCCGATGGCTTGTCACGGACATGAGGAGAGTTCATTCCGTCATGGAAGAAGATCCATCGATAGCGGAAAAAATCCAGAGCGGAATCGAGAGGGAAGGATCCAATCTCAGTGGTGTCTCAGCCAAGTGCTGGTAAGTTATACTTTGTTAGAGTCATACTCACGTCAACGAGGTTGTCTATTTTACAACTATTTTTAATTGCTACGGTTTTACTTCACGATACTGAATGTAACCTCATCTTCTTCACCGATTTGCATAGTGACTTGAGATGATCAACAACTTATTAACTATGATACTAATGGAAATAAATTATTAATTTCTACGTCAAATTTTATATGAGGTTTCGCCATTTTATTACGAAGATAATGAATTTTGAGTTTAAATACGTGGTTATGATTTTAAATACCGATTTATAGTAAAATGTTAAAAGGAATTTAATTATCATTTATAACATTATAATAAAATTACAGGTGGGTTCAAATGGGCGGTGACAAAAGCACAGAAACATATCGAGAGACAAGGGAAGATTCTGACGCGGAAGACGAAGAAGAACTGGACATTAAGCCAACTATTAAGTCGGAGAGATTATCACCGTGCGAGCAAGATGCAAATATGTCGGATGAGGGTAGCATCAAAACACTTAATGGGCTTCATCTCACTTTCAATTTCGAAGCTGGAAGTTTGTTACCTTTGGCGATAAAGTTAGTATGATTTTATAAGAAATAAAAGATTTTTACTTTACTCAATTATAATTCATTTACCTCAAAGAAGACATCAATCAATTATTCTATATCAGTTCATAATAGTTTTTTCCATACTCAGTATGCCAAAACCAAAGTCCAATTTTGCACACGCATGCATACGCCAAATTAGCTTTTGCGTTGTTTGGAAAAATATCGTACGCGACAAGTGCACTCAGGTTATCTCGACTCGAGTGATTGTTACCCTCACTTTGCTCAGGCAACAACCTTCACCCTCGTCGAGATAATTTCCTTCGCCCACTATTTGCGTAATGTATAATATAAGCTTTAAATACATTTTTTGGTGTATCTTATTTTTTAAAGTCAAAACTTTTTTAACGTGATACTTATCTTTAGGTTATCTCTTTTTTTATAATTTAATTTATAGTAAATAAGCAATTTTGCTATATAAATTGTGCTTGCATGTTTGCAGAGGAAGAGTTATGCACGGAAGACACTTTACCTTCAAGTCGATTATATCACACACCGCTGTTACAATAGTAGCACCTTCGGTAACCGGAACTTTAGTGTCCAAAGAACGACCTTATGTACTTCAAGGCCCTTGGCTTCAAGTACTTCTTCCAGACGAACTTGCTGAGCGCATGGCTCAGGAGTTTCAAGTACTTGGAACTCCAGAACAGGTAATTTAAGATTAATTTCCATTGATACTTTTTTATGATCAAAGGGGAATAGTTTATTTTTATACTGATTGAGCAAATGTTGTAATACTTTCATATTTAAAACTATAATTTCTTATTTTTAGCTGCAGTTGCCCAAGACCTTTACTTGGCCAGAACATAAACTGGCCATTACTATTGTCAATGACTAAATAAGAGAGTTTTTCTACATCATTAACATATTTCATTGACTTGAATACAGACAGTATAAACTAAAAACCGACGAGACAGCGGTAATACTGATAAAGTAAGTATCTTTATTTGAATCAACAATCAAGCCAAACCATTAAATATTTCCATATTACAGTGCAATAATTTTTTTATACTTGATATTTTATAAATTTCTATAAAATAGCCTTTGACTAGTGCATATGATTTATTTTTAGCATTTTAATAATACTAAATCTTATTTTAGGTTGTTTACGTTTAGACTGTTCACGATTGATAAATTAATTTTTCTAATTCAACTTCTGTGTATAATACTAGAAGTATTTCAAGTCATGAGTATGAAACATTTTTCAATTTTATGAGTAATCCAGGGCAAGAAAAACTTTTGCAACAGTAAATTACATACTGTTATGACTTTTTTTACTTTGACACTAATAATAAAAATATGTTTTCTTAAAGCATTTTTTAAATCCAAAATATAAAAATATAATGTTTTATATTTTTATATTTTTTCATTCTATACATAAAATTCCAATTCTTAGTGCTTCATGAAAATTTTTAACTATATTGTACTAAATGTAAATTCTCTTTTATTACGCAAACTATAAAAAAAACTGCAGTAGTCGTACAAAACTTTTAAAATTCCAATCAAAGGACATATCTGACGCTTTTATAATTAGAAGGAAAATGTATAAAACATATATCCCTCTTTAAAGTATAAAATATTATTTGATTTTGATTAAAACCAAAGACTTGCAATACTTGGCATTCATCTACTTACATATAATTTATATGGAATAAAGTCTTAATTTTCAAAAGGAATGTAACAAAATGTTATAATATTCCCATTGGTCAAGAAGTTTAAATTTTGCTTCAATTTAAGTTTAGCTGTGAAGTCATAGCTTGTTTCTCAGTAGGTGTCTTTTTGTCAATGAATTTGAAAATAGAACAGAGCAGATTAACTTCACTTTGTATAAAATGAATTATTATATCAAATAGTATGTCAGTCAAATCCGAATTTCATTTTAAGTCATTAACCGACTATCATTTAAATGTTCATTTTATTTTTTTAATTTTTGACGCTGTAACTTTCTATGTAAATGTACTGAAAAGAAATTCTTAAGAACATATCTTACACGTATATTATTCAATAATATGAAAATATGAAGCGCTTCCACTTACATTCTAGACGTAGTGCACCATTCATATTTCAATAAGAAATAATTTTCGTAAAATTAGAAAGACTACTTATATCGACTATATTATAACAAAAACTGACAAGTATATTATTATCGGTCTTATAGTCTTATAAATTCATATAATAAAAATACTGACAGTCTTGTTTACAATCATCCCAGTAGAATCTGAAATAGTTAAAAATTACTACCTGAAAAAAAAAACTTTAGTAGTATTATAATTTTAAAAATAAAGCCAAAATCTTATAAAATACATTAAGGTTTAATCATGGTTGTTGTATACTCTGACTTCCCGGGAATTGTAGATGTGCTTCTTCATCCGAATTTTAACGGTTTAGTGCTCGATGTAATTAACCCTTTAACTACCGGAAAAATTGATCTTATGAGATTTTCAACGTTTTATGGCAAAGATTATTTGTCATCAATAGATTTTTTCGTGACAAAAATTTTAGCATTCAATTGAATATTCAAAAAGAAGTTAATACATTTCTAAACAGTTTAGGAACAAAAATAAACATTTGTTACGATTTAAATTAAATAATTTCAAATATTTTTAAATATTTAAAACAAATTTATGAATGAAATTTGAATGAAAATTCATGAACAGTCATAAAACATTTAGATCATGTATTCCCCACAATGGAATAAAAAATTTCAAATGCACTACACAAAGAATATAATTGAATATTATCTATATGAAATAATGGATTTGTGCAGGTTTTCTCAAATAAAGATAATATTTTTATTGGTGCGAAATCAAAGTATTACTAAGTGGCCTTATCGCGAATGAATTTGGCCTTTTGTAATTTTATTTATTATTATTGCATTTTAATTTATACAAAGAATATCGAATTCTTTTTTATATAAATAATCACATGCATGCCTTATTACTGCTACGAACTAAAAGAATCTTTGTAGCGAAAATAAGAAAAATAATCGTTTGCAATTGTTAACGTAATATTAACATAAGAAGCGAATTATTTAATTTTGTATATAGGATAATTATATATTGTATCGGGCGAAATTTTTTGAAAACCGTTGATTAATAAAACGTTGTATATAAGCGACAAAAATTGTACTTTCATATTTATTTTACTGACCATTTTCGTACATTATTGTCAGGTATGTGTTACATAGGTATTATGAGAAATAATAAGTTTCGTACTAAGTTACTAATACTTATAAAGATATGTTGGTTTCTGTTTTGAAATCCAGGCAATGGATGATATTAATTAAATGAAAGCTGATTGGTTTATGTACTATTTACACCTGAGTATGAAATAGGTAATATTTCTGAAAATGAAATCGTATAACTTAGTTTACATTTGAGTCTCGTGAAGTAGTCACGTTTATGTTTGTAGTTATATTTGTTTTGTTTTTATTTTTCCATTTTAATAAGTGTATTTGTGTTCCTTATTTATTATTACCCAATTTTGAAAATTGTACTTAAATAGTATTAAAAATTGAGAAGCTGATTAATTTAACTATTTTAAATGTGTTTTTATAATATGATAACAAAGTAGAATATATTTTATAAAAATAAATTCGTTACTGATTTAAGAACAAGTAACAAAGATTTTAAGGAGTACAATGAGAAAGGAACAAAGTGCAATGAGAAGAGATCAGAGCGAAATGGAAAAAGAACTAGATATAATTGAACAAGCTCTTAGAAATTTAGGTAAGCAATATTTTAAATTTTATTTCATTATTTAATATTCACACTATTAAAACTAGTATCTGATTTCTGATTTTTGCATAAGTATCAGAATTATGCACTCGACGCAAACAATGTTTTATTAGATTTTTCACATGATTACAAAAAGTTTGTTTAAAAGATTCTGAAAAAGAATAATTTAAATGCGAGAAAGTAATTTAAGGGTTTAAATGTTTTAAATTTATTAATTGTGTACAAATTACAATAAATCGATCATCTTTTTCTAGGGAGTATCTACAAAATTTAATTTTAATTTCACACTAAAGTATTTTCTTCGACACAAATTATTTTCCGATCATTAAATAAATTAACGCATGCGAAAAACTTAAAACGATACGCATAAACAAAAGTTACTATGCCAGATAGAATAACGGACTTTGATACATAAAAGTGAACGACCAGTAGTAAGGCCATTCTCCATTGTGTCAGGCCGATAATTTAGACTAGTTTAATTTAGAAGCATTTCTGATCTTGCCAATGATGTTAGCCACGATACGAAAGCCACCGATCCAGAAAAGTACAATCACACATGCGGTGACTATGCCTTCTAACTCGTCGCAGGTCAAACACGTAAGCAAGTTGACGAATCTGCCGAACAACCGAACTCCGCTCGCCGAAATAAAATTGATCATCTGTGTCGAACAAATTCGATTCCCTTGATAAATTCAATTTAAATGATACATCGCTTGAGAATCGCGACAATTATGATCTTATAGAGTACAAAATGTATTTAGGGTATCTCACGCTGTCGAATATGTCACCGAAATAATTGACAAGCATCAGACCGACGACGAAGGTCGTAATGCTCGGTACGAGGCTAACCAATTCGTCCGAAGATCCAGAGCTTCCAGCTTTCTTGTTCTTCTTTTCGTCGATATTGTTGAGCTCGAAGGTGAGCCAATTGTAGGCCGATGTTATGAGTCGAACCGGCCACTTTATACGTTGAACCAACGTTCGACCCTGTACCATTGCAATTTTTTCTACATTTACTAAACAGACTTAATGTATTGGGTAAATGGCTTATTGTAGACTAGAATATACATATGTATAAACTTGTTTCATAGTACAAGCTCATTATTATTAGGTAGGAGGTTCGCCGGTAATATGAAAAAATTTTGTAAAGTAAAACTCCAGTTTGATGGACTAGGTGGAAATCTGATGAAACTCCTTATGTGATATAAATAATCCATCTTTCACAATGACAATTACACTTTGCAAGGTTTAAGAATAAACACGTTTTGAAATATGAGCAAGTGCCTATAGTAATTTAATTAAACTGGGAATCGTTATTGGTTAACTATCTCAATCGCGTGTGTTTGTCAAATTAAACTTTACTCTTTAGGATAAATCGTATTGGAGCAAAGTAGATTTATTTTTTAAATCTGTTTATAGGTCTGACACCTACTTTGCTTATATATATATCAGTAAAAATCGTTTAATTATAGTTTCTAAAATATTGGAACCCGAGAAACGTATTGAATGCCTAGTTACAAAAAATTCTTCAATTAAACAATGATTTGGTAGTAAATTAACATCTTAGATGTTAGTATAATAAGAAAATAGGTCGAATATGATTGAACATATTATACAATCTTGGACAGTTAAAATTAACGCAATGTGACTTTAGTCGATTGTCAAGCTACAAAAGAAGAAGCTTTGGAAAGGTTCCGAGGAAGAATGAAAAATGAATCTTGCATGAGAATCCTAAACGTAATAAATCAGGGGTGTAGATACTGAGACATCAAACATCCACCTTCGGAAATAATGTAACTGATAAAAGTGTGTGTAATCCTTTACTGTGAACTTCTAGAAACTAGGTCAGACGATTATTTTGTACATCAACCCTATACGACGATGAAAGTTTATTAAAGTCGTCGAGCTCGTAAAGTCATCCTCTAAGCGTGATGACGTTCGACCACGTGTTGCTTAAATCTTCTAATTCATTCTTGTCTATCACGCGTTCTGGTTGGTCGGATGTATTATAGTTGTAAGTCGGTCATATATAGATTTTGGAACATTCGAACATAAAAAAGTAAGGAATAGCAATAGGTGTTTTCACGTATATAAATAGTAGAAAAAGAAATAAATATTGCATTTAGAGATTTGAGTCAATCTTACCGTGTGTTTCGTTCGTCTGGTATCCACGTTTGTGGTCGTCGTAATTCTGATACTAGATTCGCTCAAGTCGTGATTTGATCCTTTTTCTTTGCTGTCCCGTCGTCGAGTAGATAAATCCCGGAACCACATTGGTGAAGCTATAATTCCGAAAGAACTCTACTTACTCGTTGTTAAAGATCCAGATGAAAATCTACGCCTCTTGATTTTATATTGGTTTAACATTTAATTCGAAATGGTGAATTTTATAAGGTTATAGACCAACATAACATATACATCCACGAATTTTTACCGATAAAAAAATAGACTCAGCAACCTGAAATTTGCTCAAATTTGCAATTCTGTCTTCTGCTCATTCGTTTGAATTTTTGTTGATCAGAATAAAAAAGCTTGGAATTGTGAAGATATTGTGTAAGTATATGGATAATTTACAATATTTTGTGAAGGAATTAACCTAATATTACAGATTTTTTTTATTCTCTTTAGATTTTCGCAAAATTTATGAGATTACTTTTAGTTTCTAATATTGCTTGGTCATTGAATTTTATACAGGATCTAAAAAGTTCTGATCTACGTCCTCATTAGAAATATAATTTTCTATTTGAATAAATCTTTATCTGTGATCGCTTTAGAAAAAGTGTATATTCTTTGTTGGAAAATACATTTTAGTTGTATTGTATATTTCAATAGTTTTGTAGTTTATTATATAACAGTCAAACGATGTGAATTTTTAAAGGTGTGTACACAATTGTATATAAAAAGACAAACATTACATTTTCTAAAAATAAGTTGTGACGGATTAATGTGTGAATAAATATTTTATTACTAATACAATATTATAAACAATTACTTATCTAGTAAGGCAGTTTTTTCATTGGTGCGTATTTTCCACGTGTGTCGAATAATAACCAAAACTTTTTGGTAAGCCTTAATCATTTCCTCTTAATCATTAATCCTAATTAATTTATCAATAATAATTCAGAATGCGACCGTTCAACTTTTCAAACATTCGAGCGGTCGTCAAATCGTTTCGTAAAAATTAATGCTCTAAATAAGAAAATTTACACAATACCGCGGTACAACTTATTCATTTATACTTAATTACGACATATCAACAATAATAATAATAATAATTATAATAATATTAATAATAATAATTTTACATAGTGATATGATGATTCATTAGCAAAAAGTAGGTATTTATGATATAATTTCGTCCCGTTCCAAGTGTGCTATATGATACAAATGTGACTTTGATTAAGCGTTACAATCGAAGGCATCTCTGTGACAGTTGCCCCGCGATCAAGGACGCGAGTAAAAAAAGGGCAGAGGCCGAGTGCAGCGAGTTGGTGGTTGCGTAGTTGCAGGCATCGGCGTCGCTGCAGGACTGCACGCAGCCGCGCAGATACCTGAAAAAAACCCAGCGATTAATACATTTTAGTATGTAATTGATTAATCATGAGAGGAAGAAAGCTTTGAATGTGCGGATTATAAACACGTTTCCTATGCGTTGCATCGAAATCATTATTTCTAAGATCACCTAGAACTTTACTTAGATAAGTAGAAGTAACCGAGTTTCAACATAGATAATAAGTAGGAACGTTTCTGGACGTTAAGATCTTCGCTTTCTTTATAGATGGAAATATTCAATTGGAACGTGTTAAGGCATTTGACGAAAGTTTTTTAGAGCTATATTCACGTTTTAATCATGACAAAAACTAGCTAAAGATAACAATGTATAATCAGTACGTGATTTACGGGGAGGTCGGAGCTAAAAACGTGTTTTTTGATTCGACGATATCTTTTTCTATTTATGATAAAAATGAATACTTGGACTTGAGCGCCATAGTTCTCTATATAATAAATCGCCATGTGTAATTTCAAATGGATATGATTAGTCGATTTTACACAAACTTGGAACTAGTAAGGGGTGTTCATGCACTGAAAATTAAACTCAAAATTATCGACATGCCTATTTCTGCATGTAACTTTTTTATTTATAATTTTGAGTAATATCCGGAGTTGAGCGCCATAGTGCTTGATATAATTAATCATTCTGTGCCAGATGAGGCTTATTTGACTTATCATTTTTCTAAGAACTTGGAACTACTAACTATTGAGGAGGGGGGACGCTTCGACCACCCCTTAAGAACGTTCACGGACCGCAGTGGAGCTCACGCAACTCATCTTTCCATACATATACATTTCAATATGTATTATCAAGAATAAGTTGAGCTAGTCAGCACCGCTAAGCTCCGCCTACTCTGCGCAGAAGCACAAAATTTTCATTCCTGCGCAGTTAACATAAATCTGGCAACGTCTATATATATTTATTGCTCCCGCAAACGCACACAATATACAGACACATACACGTTATGTTCGGCTACGGCGGCGAATGCTAGTACACCGTTGCCAAGTTGTCTGCTGTTTTCTTTCTCCACGTGCCTTGGCGAGAGAAAAGTCGACAAAATTCTACATTTCAAACAGCCGCATCTCGAAAATAAACACCGGTTGCTATGTTTAATAAAATTGTATCTTAATCAGTACATGTTTTACTATAACATACTAGTTTTTGGTAAAAATTAATTACTATTTGACACGGCAAAGCTTAAAAAACGTCGTGTAAAAACGGCTCAGTATAGGAAACCTGTGTTAAAAGCCGCAATTTCTGACTTCGATATCTCAAAATTTAGGTCCGGTAGCCCTATTTTTAAAAATGGCTATGCATAAAGTAGGTCATAGAGAACGTATATATTCAATTTCATGAAAATCAAATGATAATTCATTTTTCTGTGAACGTCCTTAAGGGGAAGCAGTAGCGTCCCCGCTCCTCAGGCTGTTCGATCTATTTCTATGTTCCAGTTAATTTAAAAAACGATAAATCACAGAAGCCCCATTTTGCACAAAATGCTTAATAGCAACCGAGTACTCCGCCGGCCAAGTCCAAATATTACGCAAAATTATAAATATTAAAAGTTATAAACACATGTAGATGTAACCGTAATTTTGAGGTTAGCTGTGAATGTGTAAACGCGTCTTACTGGTTCCAATTAATAGGAAAAAATACAAATCTGATCGACTTCAGCAAGTACAGGACGATTCATAGTATCGAGCACTACGCCGCTCAAGTCCAAATAAAAAGCACGTTTGTCGCTACCACACCCCCTTAAAGAAGAATCAATCAAGATGATAATGCTTGTAAATACACCCGCTTCAGCTCGCATACACATATATTTATATTTATTGTATCGCACTTAGACTTTGTTTTAAAAGTTTGTAAGAAAAATGGACACTTCTGATATAACATGTCGGGAACCTCAGATTGTATTAACTCGTTCTTAAACTTTCAAGAGATTTATTAAGTCATAGTAGACCAATAAGGATATTCCATTCTTATAAAATCGTACTACGTAAAAGACCCAGTGATTGGACACGTACGCATGCATTAGTTACTGAACACCCCAGTGTCTGAACGCTTTCTAATCACTTGGTCAAATTTACCTTAGAGTCTATGTGGATCTTAGTATTTTTTCATTGTGGCTACAACAAGTTGTAAATCTTTTAAAAATGGTTGAAGTAGGACTAAATTAATCAGTGATAACTTTCTACTTTATATGAGCCAACTTATTTTTATCAAAACTATTATTGCAAACCAGCTGAGAAACGTTAAGTAATATAAGAATAATCTTAAAAAAGCATCCTTAATTCTTACGTCAATGTTTCTACATAAAACATAACAACATCGAATGAGACCTGTTACCTATTTTCGAAGTAAAATCCACCACAGTGGGACATTCGTATTAATTCGGAATCCGTGGTCAGTGTTCCACTATCCAAGGCACATGTGCGCACCGTCAGAGAAACCCCTGTATCAGCTATAAACAAATTAATGATTAAATTCCATTCTGCTCTACGATAAATACCTACATGGAATATGGTACAGAGAACTTTTATACTAAACAAGTCTGTATAAGAAATGTTAGCGCACTGGACTAATTTAAATTCAAGTTACACTCGATAAGGTATAGAATCATTATTAGTGAGCTGATATTGTATAATAATGAAATATAATTATTACCATAAACACCGGCAAGTTTGATACAAGCGGTGGCGGGAAACAGTCCGTCGCGACCCTTGCGACCACCGAGACAGGGCGACTGCAGAAACTCCAGACTACCGTTGTTGTGAAAGGGATCGTCGCAGGACTGATTGTCGCCACCGATCGAGACGCATTTGAAACAGTCGATGGCACCACCTGCACACATTGTTTGATCCGTTTTTCAGATTCTATATAGAATTTCATTTAGTATGAAATTATTAATACTTTAACCTATGATAATATATTGCTATATTCGCTCATAAGTATAGGGCGAGAAAGTTTGTGATTGCATTACGATGCATTGGCTTAGTTGTTTAAGGGGGTGTTATATACTGAATATATGCAGTATTTTTATCCCATAAAAAAGTACTGCTTATGCAAAATAAATACATCATTGCACTTCCTTATATCGTAATCTACCATACTACTGGCATAAAATTGGGACATAACCCTGGTAAAAAATTAACCAGAAGATATGGCCGGGCAGTCATATTTTGGCTACAGGTTACAGTCAATTTCTGCCAGTAAGTTTTGTTAAGTACCAAGGCGTGCATGTTTACTTATTTTATATTATAACCTTAAAAATTTGTTTTTCTAATTTGCTAGAAATGTTTATATCATAGGTTATACCATAAGTATAAATAAAATCTTACCAAAATTTTAATTTTAAAAATATGGTTTATTATTATAATTTATTTATTATTTTTAAATTATTTCATCATTTCATAGTGGTCTTCTGGCTGAGAGTGACAGAGTCAGGGACAGACAAATAAACTAACCTTACTCTTGTCAAGTAAAATATGTATTTTAATGATTATAATACATTACTATCATTAGTCCCGGTTGTTAATCATTATTTACTTATAATATTGTAAATAATGAGGTTCTTGTTAAGTTAAGGGGAAGCAGTAGCGTCCCCCCTCCTCATGCCGTTCGATCTATTTCTATGTTCCAGTTAGTTTAAAAAACGATAAATCACATAAGCCCCATCCTGCACAAAATGATTAATAGCAACGAGTACTACGCCGGTCAAGTCCAGATATTTCGCAAAATAATAAATATTAAAAGTTATAAACACATGTAGATATAATCGTAATTTTGAGGTTAGCTGTCAATGCGAAAACGCGTCTTACTGGTTCCAATTAATAGGAAAAACGACAAGTCAGATC